>JAAAKL020000102.1:49604-61693 GCA_010016065.2 Carybdea cf. marsupialis auct. non (Linnaeus, 1758) | reverse complement strand
GTGCAGGAAGGGAGAAATGGTGGGCGTGCCCCCTTGGAATTACGAAGAGATCTTCAAATTCATAGTTTCCCTCGGAGTTAGAGGCAAAATCATAAGGATGTAACAACATCAATGTGTTCTTTTATTTTCTTCTCATTGTTTATGGGTAGCAGTAAAACCGATACGCTGTGTGAGCCAGGGGCGGATCCAGCGTTTGAGTTTTGGGGGAGGGCCATTTGGAAAAAATATAGGTACTCCCAGGCACTCAGCCAAGGATGTAGCAGAGAAGCCTATATGAAACTTTGAAATTTTAACGTTTGGGGGGCATGGCCCCCCGCCCCTCCTTTGGATCCGCGCCTTGTGTGAGCACAATCTATCTTGCTATTGATGATAACCAGTAACAGAAGATCAATCATCAATGGCACATTGCAAATACCATCAAACTCGAAAAACGCGTGAGCTTTTGAAATATACTACACTTACGTTCATAAACTGACGAAAACCTATTGATATAATCTCTCGATCAAATGATATTAATGGGATAGTGGATTCATGAATATTAAACTTCATCGCCAGACGTAACGATCGTATAGAGTAAAGTAAGAAAACTTTCGAGACGGAATGATATTGACAGATCTCTTGAATGATTCCGAGGGGAAATGTTCCAATGGCCTTTTCTGAATATCCATGCATTGTGCAGTGTTAGTAATTGGTATATCTGACACGACGTGCGAGGCTTCCCCTTTCCTATGTCCCATGCATACGTGCACCATAAAAGAGATGAATGAATCCTAGCCTACAATAAAACCAAGCATCCCATGGATTTTAGATACAGCAGTCTGCAGCACTTACTGGGGCAAATTCTTTCCAGAGTTTAATACTATATTAAGTCAATAGCTTCCACTTTAATGCTTTAGAATCAATCTTGCATGGAGCAAAGGTTCCACTACCCAGGAATAGACAACCAGCAAAGTTACGATAACTGAAAGTCTTTACGACATTTGGCTCTGCTTTAGATATGAGCTCTGCTATTTGTCAGTAATTTAGACTTCTAAGATCATTGCACAATCTACATTCTACAATTCAATGTTAAGTTACGGGAAAAGCTACTAAAACTCAACTATCCGCTAATCTTAGGTCAAAGTTACATTACCGAACGTATAAATAGTGATGAGAAAGTGTTGGATTTCTTAGTGTGTGTTAGTTGAAGCGCCGATAGTGTAAATGGATAGTACGAATGGTAGAGTGTACAGTACAGTGGAAATAGACTATAGTTAGCGGCAGCAGTTATTCGTACAACATCAGTAACAGGTGCAGCATCAATTGTCGTGTAACATTGGAGAACACATACTTTGTTGTTCTTGTTCTGTGAGTTATTCTTAGGTAATTTTAGGTTCTTAGGTAATTTTAGGTTACTAATGAGATTGATTTATGCAAATCAGGTCTAGATTTTGTTGTGTGAGACTCAGACAAGAAAGGACAAATGCTAGAGAAGTATGATGTAATAGTTGATACATAGGTTATAGTGGAGTCAAGTCAATGGTCATTCTGAATAGAACAGTGTCTATGAAGATACAAGCAATACTCGGCCATAAAGGAGGCATCGCATAGGCTCTGGTCTTCCCATTATTTTGATATATGAGGGAGATCCTTCATTATTTTATTGATGCCGAAAGCCTGCTCACCTTCGTAGTAAATGCGGACTAAAATATTGAACATAAACAAAGACAAAACTGAGTAAGTACACAGTGTCCTGTAAAACAGATGAAAACTCAGAAGTCACAGAAAAAGGAAAACTACTGTAGAGGGTAAACGATTCCAAATATCTCGGTTCGTGGGTGGACAGCTCTGCCAAAGACATCAGAGCAAGAAAAGCTCAAGCCAGGACATCGACTCACAAACTGGACAACATCCGGAAGTCAAAGATTCCCCGTAGCTAAGCGTCAACTTCTCTAGAGCTACAGTTGAAAGTAGTCTACTTCACGGTGCCGAAAAGTGGACAATGGCAAAAAAAGAACGGGTGGCACATGCACAAGTCTTCTGCAGCACACCCTCGTCATCAACTGGAGATAACATACAACGAACAAAGAACTCTCTGCTGATCTCTCCAAATTCTCCTAGACAATACGAATAAGCAGACAATTTGCTGGTCATTGTTGACAAAGTTGTGAAGCGGCAGCAAAGGTAGTTCTGCTGACTCCTAAACATGGCCAAAACAACCCTTGAAGACTACACCACCCTCGCGTCAAATTAAACTGGAATTGACTTTACCAACTCGGGTACACCAATGAGCAACAGAAAGCACTAGCAAAGTGTTGTGATGGGTTCGAGTGCATCCGATGAAATAGGTGCAAGTAACAATATTTTGGTATGAATGAGAAAACATCAACCATTCATTCCATATTTATCAAAACCGGCCGTTAGCTGACTGTTCACTCATGTACCATCGGAAGTGTCGCTTAATTGCACATTTCTGTTTAAGTTACCCAAAGATTCTTAACCTCAAACTTCTGAGATAGACACTTCTTCTTGACTTTAGTCATTTTCTTCTTATTGTTAGTTGCAATGACAATGTTGTTAGCATAAACAGCCACTATCATAATCTCTCCTTCTGAAGAGGTTAATATGCATGGATCGGAACATGACTGATTAAGACTAATTCTCTAAATCTAGCTGTCTACTACTGTATGCTAGCACCTTGCAGACTACTCAATTTCATCTACCCTTTTCCTTTAGCTTCACATCACCTTGGTAAAAAAACTTTTTTACTCCTTTATTTAAAGTACTTCTTCTAATTGAGGAAGATACATTCCTCTCAGCAGCAAGAGCAAGAAGTGCAAATACTGATTTGGCCCTGAATACAGAACAAAATGCTTCATACTTTTAACTACAACATAGTATAACAGGCCTAGCGTTTGGTTGAAGAATACTCTCATTTGGTGACAGTTTTGCTTTGCACACCCATTTGCTTCCAACAACGTTACGGCCCTTGGAAAATGAATCAAGCCCCATGCACAGTTTATCCGCAAACAATCAAAATTAGCATCCATAGCTGACTGCCATCGCAACATTTCACCATCTACAGCTTCTTAATATTTTGTGGGATTATTCATATCTGCAATAGAGACACGCAAATCTTAGATAGTTGGTATTCTGGGAGAGTCTGATTGCCTAGCAACCACATGATCATTCCTCGTATCATCTTTTTTAGTATGAGGCTCAACCTCTGCTGGCTCTGTATCATCTATCTCAACAGAATTGAAAGTGATGCATCCCATTGGTCTTATCTATCACGAGATCCTTAAAAATTGCCTCTCTGCTGTGTATTTCCCTTTGGTTGTAAGTATCATAAAACCAACAGTCCTTAAAACTGCCTCGACTTTGATTGTAGCTCATCCTTTGGTATGGGGGCCTTTCGAGTGGTATCTACAACAATACTTCTACCAAACGCTTACATAAGTATTAACTCAGCATTATCGTCATAAATAATAGGTTTGTCCTTTGTCATCTACCGTGCAGATGTCTTATTTAAAAGATTCCATTCCTGATACACTCTTGCCTTCAGCAGCATCATCATCTGTTTAGAATGCAAAGCATAGGTGTGTGTCATCTTTTTAGCAATGCACCGTAGGGAAATTAATATTGTGAACAATTCACTGGCATAAATGGCGGGCAATAACAGTTTTAAGCACTACCCTTCCAACATGCCTTATTTTAGTTTAAAACTGTCAAATTTTGTGTTGCCTAACATTATCCTTGGTTTCCAATTGCTGATATATGAACCACGCAGGACTTTTCTCTCAAATACTAAAATCATATTCAAGCCGTTTCCGCAAAATCGTATGCTCTATCCATTTTGTCCAGTCTTTGACCTCTTTTTCTATTGCACCCACATTCCTCATATTCTTTTTACAGTATTCATAAACCTCAGTTTTGTCTCTTCTTCTTTAGTAGCGAAGTTGGTTTTTCAATATTCCTTCTTCCCAAGTATTCCTTAATTAGCAGAGTCCATAAAAACCTAACAACCCAATAAGTACCCCATTGACATTCTAAACTTAAAACAGTGGAGCTCCTGCTTCCTGTTTGAATTCAGTCCTTCAGATGCGAACAACTGAATTGTTGGTTGGAGACTGGATGCCTCAAACAAAGTGAAAAGGGTAGCGATCAATCGAGTGAAAGATGTATAAGCCCTGGCAATCAGCGATTTCTAGAGTTAAGTATCAACGGGGGGAAGTGGATTGGTGCAAAAGTCTTGAATGCATATTTACTAACTATGTCGTCAAGCCAGTGTCACAGTTTATTAGTTACTTTATTGGCTAAAGTTTATTGTGTATATTGGATAAGGCAACTGGTATAATAAACAGCACAACATATGAACTGTGTTATACTCATCATTACTTTCTCAAGTGGATTGTGATGAATGATACTGTTGATGATAAAAGTTGTTTATGCAAACCTGTGAAAGTACTAGGAACATGTGTCTATTCTGTTTGCTTATGAAAGAATATAATGAAGAATGTAATGCAGTAACTTTCTACAATATTATCTACGTTGTAACGTAAAGAAGTTCAAATACAGTTATAGCCATAGTGTTGCATGTTTTGAAGTACTTAGAAGGTACTTAGTACTTAATTAAAGCATACGTCTTTCTGCGCGGCTTGCAAGGTTCCTGTTACGCAGAAGCCAAAAGTGCGGTAGAACATTACCATCTTAAATACGTTCAATCAACCCTGGCTTGTATACTTACTTACTGGTTGTTATCGGAAATCTCTTCTATCGGACGTCTACGTAATACTTAGATTTCAACACGTTCACAGGCAACTACGAAAATCTGAAAAGTATCTTAGGGTTATTGGTGATAACTGTATTTTTGCATCCAAGAAAGCAAAAAAACTTTTAATCTTTTTTTTAAACATTCAGTAATAATACAAGCTTTATTCCTTTTTTCCCGTTCCAAGTTGTATCAGTCAGATTTGATTTCCCGTTAAGAAAACAGGGAACCATAATTTGAGCACGACTCATGTTTTAGAGATGTTGCACAGTAAAAACACAGTCAGTCCTAGCTTTATCGGGAGGTGAACTGTGTCCTAAATTGCAGCATTGTTAATAATCTTCATATCCTTTATCCTTCCCTAAGATAGATCTAAAACAAAACAAACCCGTACATAAAACATAATTCCCCACACACCAACTTCGAAGAAACCATGAAAATGTTCCACGCTCTCATTTTATTGCTCCTTACCTTAAAGTATGGTATTTTTTGAGTTATCATTTACTGTAGTGACTATTTCCCTTTGAAACTTTTGTCTTAAAAAAAAACAGCTTTAAAACATTAAGGAAGGGTTTATCAAGTAAAAGAATGAAATGTTGGGCTTTAAAAGGTAACTTGATTTCACCAAGCAGGACATTCGTAGTCATCCAGGCGTCGGCTAAAATTCAATTCATCCAAAACTGTTAAAACCTCATAAACTGTCAATTCTTCATAATATTACTTTTTTCGCCGATTAACAACAATAAGAATCTTGCTTCGAAGAGCATTTTTATACCCAAGCAATTCCGTTTGATATCAGCGGAGGTAACAGCAGCGAAGGGGTACGAAAACGTTCTTTAATCCTCAACATGGCAATAAAACGTTAAATGCAATCTTTATGATAGCTGGTACGAGTTAACGGTGACAATAATTGTCATTTTTAAAAGAAACAAGTTTGGTATAACTGTCTATTTAAATTATTCCACACATTATTATTTTGCAGAAAATTCGGTAAATTCCGGTAAAATAAGGGCGCGATTGGATAAATATTAGAGCTTGAGAAGACACAAACGGTCTATCCGCCACCACCCTGTCAGTGAGTTTATTTATTCAGATATCACTTATTACTCACTCTATTGGGAATTATCTTAAATTTGGTACCACTAACAACTTACTAAAATAAGACTTAGTTTTCACTCGTTAGTATGTCCTCATGCTGTTTGCATTCGCTCTTAAGATAAAAATGCGAGATATCTAGTTTATGCTGTTCTCTTTTTTTATTGTCATTGTACAGAGGAAGGAAAAGACTTCCTAGCAGATGATAAGTTCTTTAGAGAACTCGGCTCCAGATGTCCGATCAAGTTGCGGCCCAAAGAAGAAGAAAAGGAAAAATACGATTGGCGCTCAAATGGTCAGGTGATCCTGTACAGGTAAGAAAAGAGGATCTGCAACTTAGTCTAGATGTGACCAGTGCTTGAGTTATTTTGGTGTCACTGAACTCTGGTAACAAACAGTGTTGAAACTGAGCAAGACATGTCTAGTTGTTCTATGCTAGATAGTGTGTAAAGTCTATTAGGAGTCTATTGGAACTTTTTGTGGAACAATAACCAATTTATTAGACCACGACACCCCTATCTCCAGACTCGCATGAAACCATGGAGATATCATATTGACTGATTTCCAAAACAGAACAGATATTTGATGATTTTCTTTGATCATTTCAGTCACTTGGCCTCTATTCTGTGGTTTATTTTAGAAGCTTTGTGCCGGAGATCTCCAAGTTCTTTCCTGAGTACGCCATTGAAGCTTTGTGATCTTTTTTATGTGTATTTCCATGTGTAGTCGATATTAGTTGTAATTAGAGCATCTTGATATAAATCTAATCCATGGTGAAGTATTAGGTTTACAATTAAGCCAAATCTTCTTCCCAGCTTTCCCTATACAAGATCACTGTTGTGGATGAGCTTTCTTCATGTATTTCTCTTGTTAACCATCGCCATTTATCACATCTTTCAACCATGTTTCGGTTCTTCCTCTTCCTCTACTTACCTACCTGTACTTCCGTACCCATAACATCTCTTCCTACGTCCTCCCCTCCAACCTTCTTCTCAGGTGTCCGTACCATCTCAGTCTAAACTCTTAGATCTTCTTTAAAGCTCTACCACTTTCACTGTCCCTCTTATATACTCATTACTTATCTCAGCATCTTTATTTCCGCCACATCAAACTTCATTCCTTTTATCTTCTTTAAAGATGCTGCCTACATTCCGTGCGTTAAGGCTGGTATCACTAGGGTTTTGTGTACTTTGTCCTTCAGTTTAACTGGTACTCTTTCGTCGCTTAGCGCTCCTGAGACCTTACTCAAGTTGTTTTATCCATGCTGCCTTCTAAAACTGATCTTCTTCTCCAGCCCAAAGGTATCATCTACCACTGAGCCAAAATACTTGCTTTGACTGTCTTCAAGTTCATGTCATCTAGTTTGCTTCTTGCCTGTTGATCGCCAGCTGCATCTGTGGTAAATTACTCAGTCCAGCTTGAAATATCTTTGCTTGCCGTTCATACACGTGGACGTATCATTCAGGTTCCGGTGTTCTAAGGCTGCATAAAATCACATAATTCTGCAGGTTTAAAAATTGTTGTGTCCAAAGGGACCACCTGACGTAAAGAATATTAACATTTGAAAATTGCCAAGACCTTCCAAACTAAGATTAGCTGACTTTTCCCGAGTATCATTTGGGGAGATTTGACGAAAATTGTGGTTTCAATCACTTCAATGTTCCTATAATGTCGTCATTTTCTTAATCGTTGAAAGAAAACATCAACACAGTTGCCTGTTATTCCATCACCAAAGGCAACATTCTACAAGAAACATGAAAATTGTGAATCTTAAATTGTCAAACACCATATGAATGTAGTATTAGATTGGAAAAGTATTAGAGAAATGGAAAATATGTCACATCCCTGACTGAGCCTCGTGTCCTGTACATTCAATGCATGGTCTCCACCAAGTGAACTGAGTGACCTACGAAGATACAATACTCTTGGTCACCACATCAACTCACTTACTCTACCTGTGGAAATCAACATCCAATTGTGAAGCCCAGGTACGTAACTTGACCAGGGGAAGGATTTCAATCCCACCAGACCAACCTGTTAATGTATAACAGGCCATTGAAAACCACGTATGTGCAGGTCACAGTCTAGAGTCCCGGTGGTAACATTTCCTCTACTTCTCTAGTAACTTTTCAAACCTGATTATTTCATACGTTTCCCTTTTCGATGATACTACGTGACGTAGAACTTGCATAATTTCCATAATCTCCTGTTTCTGGAGATTATACCACGAAGTTACCTTTCTAACGTCTTTTAACCAGACTGTTAACATGAGCCTGGGGCTTTCGTTTCGGTAACCCCCCCCTCCCCCTAAGATAGGAATCATTGCAAATTTTAACCTCAGTTTAAAACGCAATGACCTTTTAGGGAGAAAGGGTTTCTTGCTTTTTTGACGCAATAAAATAAGTTTAGATAAGAGAGAATCATTATTTAGTAATATTCTCTGAGAGATTGTTCCATCCGCGATAATGTGGTAAAGGTCAAAGTAAAGCTAGGCTTCTTGTTAATCATTGATTATCAATGAATTTACAAATTTGAATTATTCCTTAGAAAAGAAAAGTAGCATCATTGGAACTCGTATTGGGATTGTTGGGTTACTATATTATTTGAGGAGATTTTTCTGACAATTTACGTTAATGGCCTTCACGTGATACAAGCTGTGATAAAAATATGTGAGACAGGACTTGGTTTAGATGAGATTCTTTATTGATAAAAAGAAAATTTTTCTTTTTTCTCCCGCTATCTCAGTTCCATTTTAATGTTAGTGTTTTGAAAAATCAAATGTGACAAGGAGTGTTGTTTATTTTTGGTGTTATAGAATATCAGATTCCAAAGCAACTGACTCCATTGAGGAAATAGCAAGGCCTCCACTTCAGAAAGAGAAGCTCAAATCAACGGTAGGTCATACCGAGTATTTTCACTTAAGTGATATGTCACGGTCTCAACTGGCAGAGGTCATTTGTCTTGGAACATTAACAAGAGGCTTAATGACCCATTGTAGCCTCTTTATCACGCCATAGGTAAAAGGTTTGGATAAGAAACGTTTGTTGCCAGAGTCTGCAAACTCCAATGATGGAGCATCTTCCTGTGTAACTTTGCTTGCCCCAATCGATAAGAGGATGTAACAGCACCCAGATATTACCGCCAGCAATAAGAAATAACAATAAAAAAATCTGTATGATCGAGATAAATGATCGAAAAATTGAAAATGAGGTTGTAGAGAAAGTCAGTTAGTTCTCATTTCTTGGATCAGTTATTCTTGATACTTCAACCGATGTTAAATGTAGAATCGCCCTCGCGAGCATTGATTTCGGTGGACTAAAGAAGAATATTTGGCCAAAATGTGAAATTCGAAATAAAATAAATTAAACTGAGACTTAACAACTCATTAATTTTACCAATTATCATCTATGCGAGTGAAACATGGACACTTAAGGTAGAAGATATCCGTCAGTTGAGCGTATTTGAAAATGATTGCTTACGATCCATGGCTGGAAAACACTTCTAGACAGAGGTCTGAAGTTGCTTTGGACGAAGGACAATATTGTCAATACTGTCAAAAAACGTCGTCTAACTTGGTTCAGATATGTCGTCAGACACGATGAAAGTTCTTTCGTCAAAAGAGCATAAAAAGAAGAATTCAGAGGGAAGAGAAATCGAGGAAGAACATGAAAAGAAGTCGTCGAGCCAAATTCGGAAAGACATCAACATTCCTCTGCTCAAGATTGACACGTAACACCATTGACCGGAAGAAGTGAAATTAAATTGTCAAAACGGAATTGCAAAGACTCAAGGAGGGTTATGCATTTAAATCAGTAAGTCAAGTCAGATCAAGATAGCCGCACCGTAAGAGAAAAGACTTATAGGTTCATAGAGACATGAGACAAGAGAGACAAATACAGGGCATATTGTATTAAACTAGTAAGCAATTATCCAATAATGACGCAGACTGTAATGGAATTGGCTAATGGAGCTTCTGGAGGTTTACTTGCAATGCTCTGGATATTTAGAACAGGAATCATCGATAATGTCAGCTAGACATTTGCATTGCCTCTTCTATAAGGACCTCTATCATGAATTTTTGTATTTATTTGACAGAACCCACGTGCAGTAAGGCTGCTCGGCTGATTGCATCTTGACTCTTCGAAGGCTACACCTAATTAAATAATAATTAAGTGTGACTAGTAGAGTGATGAGTGTAAGTAGTTAGGCAGTGCTGTAAGTTGGTCTGTTGACTTAGGAGCTTAAAGCGATGCCGGCGGTAGTAAGCATAGATAATGAATTAAACTACAACTACAGGGAGGATCTAAGACTCTTAGAAAAGGGAGCGCATTCCTCACTTGTAGACACCTTGTTATAGGTACCTGTTTACTACAGTGGGAGGGGGGTTAATAACAACGAGCCAATCTACAAAAGGCAGATGAAACTTTAAATGCTATTTTGGGCATACACGCTGTGCTAGGTTTAAAAAGGAAATTATTCAGGGGTCGTTGAAAAAGGAATACCTGATTGGCCTGCAAAATGGTGTATGAACAATATTATATAACGCACAGGGCTTGATGCAGGCGCCTCTTTCAGATCTGCTGAAAACCATATTGATTGATGCAGAAAGTACCAGTAGTGTCTTTAAAATAGTCACACCCATAATAAACAACAAATTTACTTATTTCTCAGCCAAAGGGTTTGACAGTAGCATTAAACGAAGGTATTTTAAAGTGTACTATTTTATTGTAATACAAGGATATGTCATGATGAGGATACATCAACATCAAGGCATTGAAAGAGACAGAGAACAGAACTAAGAAAATCATTCTGTACAAAACTTAAATCAGAATTTGCTCTTTTGACCAATGCACCAGTCGCGGACGTATACACAGGATTCTGGTTTGGCATTAGCTGTTAAACGTAAAAGGTGGCTTTTTTTCCTCATAATGATAATAGCCACTGACCGTCAAGGGGATGCCAAAACGATTGCAACACATTCGATGCCAGTAGTGTTTACAATCATAGCAATTTCAAGCAACTGCCTACACTTATAGGTGAATTCCATGAACTATTGCGCAAAACCCTCGAAACCTCTAGTCGAGATGCAATTCACTTCAACTCAAGATGGCGTATTTGATTGCATTAGACAGTTCATAAAAGAAGAAGTCGTAGGAGAGATTAAAGATCAGTCCAAGGATGCATACTTTATGTCTCTCTGCAGATAAGGTTAAGGACTGTTCAAAATTTGGAATCTTTGTTCATTATGAAATATATTATTGTCCAGTCGAGAAATTGCTGCAATTTGTCGAATGTGAAGATGTCAAAGCAAAAATCACCGACTTCATCATTCAGACAATTACAAAGCTTGGCTTACACGCTTTGCTGATTATGGAATATGACAGGAAAAGGAGAGGTGCATCAACATAAGCAACTCAGAACAGGAAAGTCAAATGCGCTCTGCTTCCATTGTATCATTGTTTCATCTCAAATTTGTCATTTGGTCTATGGTTTTGCTAAAGGTCTTTGAAAGCAACTTTAAGGCTATACGCTCGACATGATATCGATAATAATCACACAGCTTAAAGAAATGCGCGAGAAATCGGAGCTGACGATCTATGAGAGATGTTCAGAAATGGCATCTGTAGCGGCTACATGATGAACTCTCCCAGGCATCAAATGTCGCCAGGTCTATTAATCTAACATTGACTGTGATGGGATTGAAACTTACTATCGTTCCACGATATTTACTCTTATTATAGATAGACCCTGGTCCCATGATTAGCTGGTAGGCTAAATAGTAAACACAAGAGGCAATATTATCCATCTTTTGCCTTTAAATAACAAAGAAGGGGTAACGTATCATATCATTCCAGTGAAAGGTAACGCTTCGTTTGGCCGGGGGCCTTTCCTTTCTCATAGCAGCAACATACTCCACGATATTAGCAATGTCGATCACTTTCAAGACGTATTTTCACATGAACAGAGCCCTAAGTTATGTAACAGAAGACTAAATGTTGTAAACTACGAAAACCCACTAGCTTCAAAAAGAAAAAGGCATATACCAAACTGATTCATAAAAAACCGAATACTGACAACAAGACCTTCCTTGCCTGAAGTTAAACATGTTAGGGTCAATATTGTCATGTCTTGTTTAATATTGTCATTTCTTGTTTAATATTGTCATGTCTTGTTTAATATTGTCATGTCTTGTTTAATATTGTCATGTCTTGTTTAATATTGTCATGTCTTGTTTAATATTGTC
>JAAAKL020000102.1:0-49504 GCA_010016065.2 Carybdea cf. marsupialis auct. non (Linnaeus, 1758) | reverse complement strand
ATTTCTCCTAATGTTGTCAATAGTTTCCTCTTAAATCGTTAAAGTATTTAATTATGACGACTTGAATATTTTGCTGTCCTTTTAGGATGTCTTTCTTCTTGATACTGGATCAGCTGGTGTGTTTGTGTGGGTAGGAAGAAAATGTTCAATGCACGAACGCAAAGCAGCTAATAATGTAGCTTTGGTAGGTATCAGTTAAAAGTCAATTTGGTAGATAAAACAAATGTTTTTAGGTATAAGAGCCTATTTTTAAGCTCAATATAACAAAAAAGAAGTTGAAAATATTTGTTGATGGTAAAAAACAATGAAAATGATGAAGCAAAAATAATTTTGCATGCATTTAAAGTTTTAGAAACCTCTTGAAAAGCACCTCTTGACAAGTCTGCTACGGATGTTAATACGCTGTAAAGAATCTTTGACGATTCCCCACCGTCACTCAGTATTAAATAGGAGACTTTTATCAATAAGAACTTGTGAGATGACATGATATGATTATATATTCTAAATTTATGGTTTAAGTCAACTAAACGTACTAAATAACACAGGCAAAATTATCAATAATTATTCTTAATATGCTTTTATTATTTCTTTACAGATTTTTAGTACTTCTCTATAACTTGAATAATAATCTTATGATTAAAAATGCATTAATCTACCATAGCTTGAACGTACACGATTACATGAATAAATAAATATATAAATAGATTAATGAATAAGTAAATAATCGACATCCGTCATTTATAGTTGGTAGAACTGTGATCATAAAACTGAATCAGAGTTAAGTGAGTGCGCGTTTACTTAATCTCTCCACAAAGGTCTAACAAGCAATTTGATATAGACTATAACAATTGTACGTACTTTCTCTCGTAATAATTGCAAACAGAAAAACACTACTCTGAAGAGTAAGTTTGCAAAACTCTGGACTTTTCCTAAGAATGATGCCTGAAATAATGACTATATTAATTATAGTTCTTTAATGGGTAACTGATTTAGATCGTCAGAGTTTGAACCTCCGATCTTTCTAAGGGATCTTCACGTCATATGCTTATAAGTGAACTTTTTACTTTTAAATGTAGTAGCATTATTTACATAAAGATATTTCTTTGAGAATTATAAAAACTTGTGTTATTTTTTCTTCCCTTGAGTATAGAATTACATGGCAAAAAAGCAGTATCCACGATGGATGTCTCTGTCCAAAGTTCCTGAAGGAGTAGAAACCGAGCGATTTAAGAAATTCTTTTATTCCTGGACTAATAGCAGAATCGTGTATGGAATAGGAAAAGTAACAATTGAAGTTAAATTGGGTAGGTATTGAAGATTTTTAGAATGCAAAACGGCTTCTAATGACAATCTTTGCTTGGCATCATTTTTAATGATTAAGGATTTGCTTGTTAAGAAATTGTCTCTCTCTGTACCGATAATCGAGTTAGGAATATGTACACACCAGTTAATGTAAAAGATAAAAATAGTTTCAATGAAAAATCTTTTAAAAAAACAGCAATAGTTAGTGATCGGCTACCTTTTAGTACATTTTGCACTCGGATAGTCCGAGGGTAAATTTTGGAGTATTCTTATTGAATTTCATAGAACATAATTTAATACCAGTAACAAAAAAATTAGATTGTGATCATTGTAGAGGAACAGGGTAGTAACATGACTGATGAGAATATAAAGATATAAAGGCTTTGAAATTTGCCCCATTAAGTCAACCAAGGCGTCAACCCCCAAGAATTCTCGCATGGTTTCTCCTATAATTTGTATTTCTAACGTTACTTTTTTAAAAATTCTTATAAATTTTATAGGTAAGTGGGTTACTTCATGATTGCCGGTTTACTTACACAAATGACTTTCGTATGTCATACCATTTTTGTTTCTGTAGTATTTTGATTGAGATTATTTCCCTTTTCTCTGCAAAATCGTGCACGGTGTACATCCTTTCGCTATTTTTAAAAGAGAGCTACCCAGTTAGCAGAAATAATCTTTTCCATGCCTTCAATTTTTGGCTGCTCCAAGGATGATATTCTATTGCTGGCAAGTGAGTCGTCTCGGGCAGCTTTGCTTCTTTCTTGATATTTGCTCATCCGTTCAAGATAAACAAAATAATAAACTTCGATCACAGCAGACAGTCGATTATCCCAGACATTCAGATTTGTCATGTGACATTCGATCACTGTTCACTTTACATTGTGATAGATCATTACCTCAAGGTTAGAGGATCGATTCTCTTACTGAAATCGAGATAACCGATTATTGTCGAAAATCAGGTCTTCGCAAATCGTTCAGCTTCAGAGAAAATCGAAGGTCGAGCCATTCTGCGATTAATCGATTAATCGATGTTCATTTTACAGCCCTATTCTCTCATTTCAAGTTCGTTATTTTAACGGCTGATACTAGAGAGGGGAAATGATCAAGGCTTACAAGAGTAGAAGGTGCTCATCAACAGCAGTGGGCTGTTGTGAATGAATTTCTTTATCAGTGAGATTTGACAAGCCCAGGTATTCCAAAGATCATACTTTCAAATACCTGTTTCAATACATGTTTTTTCCAATATAAGTAAAGGTTGCAGTTACCGCACTTAAATTTATCTATGAGTTTAGAACGTAAGGCTTTCTGTGGGTGGTTCTTAAATTGGAAAAAATGGCTTAGTCTTTTATCGGACCTTAAAATCAGGCGGAAATTACAGTACAGTAAAAGTTTTTCAAGCGAGTCCTCATTTGAAGTGATAAACACGTGGGTGAAGTAAAGAAGATTTTGCAATGTTTATTTTCAAAATATTTTTTTAAACAATAAAAAAAGTTACTAAAGCCCCTGTGAGTTTGAAGCTTTGTTACCATTGTTTAAGAATTCCAGCATTGTCATCCAGAAGTCGAACAAAGACAATTCTGCTGTTGTTTTCGATATAGGGATCTATCTATCCTCCAAGAAAACAGTCACCTGTCCAGAAAATAATTAGCCATTGTTTTTGAAATGATTTACCTTCAGGCAAAAAAACTTATTGCAAATCACCAGTGGTCATCCCTCACTAGCAAAAGTCCTACAATTTATTTAACTTGCTACAGTTTTTCTTTAACTCTTAAATTTCCACGTTGAAGATATCGATCTTGTTTCTATTGGTCGGCCCATGCCATTAAAGATCTACAGACTATGCTTTTAGTATTTTTCTGTTACCCACTAAACAAGCTTCAAGCACTACCCTAAATAGAAATGGTGTTATTTCAATAGATAAAGCTGCAAAATCTGAAGAAAGTACATTCGACGCTTCATTATTACACCAAAGAACGAAGAGGAAGAGAGAAGCTTTGCCAGACGATGGAAGTGGAACCGTTCAGGTATATCACATGTTTATATCACAATACCAAATCGAACCCTGATAGTCTCTGATAGAAACTGGGTTATGTTTTGCGTTGCAATATGTTAAGATACCAGGTGTTGAAACCAATCTCTTTCTATCACTTACGCTCCAATGGACAAATTAAATGTATGCTGAATCCCAACGGCAACCTAATTGTATGGAACTTAATCTATCAAACATGACCATGTGACTAGAGAAGTAAGAAATCAATTTTATTATTTTGTTACTTTCTTATTTATTGTATGATCGTGAGTAAATCTCATTTTGAATTGTTGGGGTTTGTGCATGTTATCGGCATCTTTCCGGTGCGATGACTGAGTGGTTCTGTCTGCAGCTTTGAGTACAGAAGGTTCAAGGGCGATTGGAAAATTGGTCTGTTTCATCAATTTGTAAACTGAGCCATCAAGCTGTCCGCCAACCCAGCGGGTCATCCTTCAGGGGTCGGCAAATGGGAACCAGTTCATACTGGGGTCAAATTGAGGAAACACAAGGAAGAGGAGTGGTGCCCCTCCCTGCCTTTGGGCCAAAAGCCATACAAAAAAGGAGCCTTCGGGTCGTCCTCGACTGCGGTCCAACAATTTGAATTTAACTTTTTGGTATCTTTCCAAACATTCAAACAGAATCGTTCGTGGTGAACTTTGTGTAAGTCTTCTGTCAGATCTGCAAAATTAAATATTGCAAAGTAGTAATCTTGAGCTTTGTTCTCGTGGTCTATTACATTTACTTTTATGCTTAAAGTAATTTATATAAGATCCAGCGAATTGCATGCAAAATACTTGGGCCTATGTTGAGCAAAAATTTGCGCCTTCGCAGAGTTTTTCCATCCATGCATATGCTAAAATGGGGGGAAACTACGGCTTCCAAATGAATGGAGTTGCCTCATTGATTACTAATGATAAGAAAGACAATAAAAAGTGAGATTGAAAGACGGCGTATTCTTTGTCAGGTGCCAGGTGGCTAGAGAAGGGGGTGTACAAGGCCAATCAAGAAAATGCAACAATTGATAAGGAATGAGGACAATTCTGTTGCACTACGTGATCTACAGCTTAGAAGTAACGCGTAATTTTCAGTAAAATGGAGAAGAAACACCTACTAATGAATAGATTTTTACACTTAGGGAATAGTTTTTTCAGAAACTAAAGGAAATTATGGCACTAGTGCCTTGACCACCTCTAGAATGATTTACTTATAACTCGGGTAAAGGATCCTATCCGAGCTCTAAATCCAGAAAAATACTTTTTAAGTTGCGAAATGATGGACTTCTAGACAACTCCAGGACTCACTTCTTTCACGCTTGGGTGGTCTACATGACTTACTAAGCGATGAAAGTAAGCAATGGTGGTCTACTAAAATACATAAGCCAATCATACCATTTGGACCCATAGCTTCCTACTCCGGCAGCCCTTTCCTTTTCCTCCCTGTTATGCAGCCAAGCTCTTTTCGTCATATACCAAAATGAAGACGATCATTGATCATTGATCATTGAAACAACTCAGTTAAATATGCAAATTTCATCAAAGAGAAAATAATCAACACATCATGGTTTTCTTTGATATAACGGCTCTATTCACCAATTAAAGATACAATACGCATCTTCCAGGATCTTCTCAGCAATGATACCACACTTACTTCTTCAGCATCACTGAAACCCTCGGACACCCTCGGTATTTAGCAAATACTCCTAAACAACACTTGTTTCCTTTTCAATAATGAAATTTTTAATCAAGAAGATGGCGTATCCATTAGAGTTCCTACATCATCCATTATAACTGATATATTCTTATAGGCCTTTTAAAGGACAGCATTAAGCACGGCAAATTTCAAACCATGTATCTTAAGAAGGTATGTTGACGACATCTTTGCTGCTATTAGGAAGACTAAACTCCAACCTAACAACAGTCTCCATCTCAATATCCACCTTACCTTGAAAACAGAAAATTGCAAAGTTACTTCGAGCTTAAGAGACAGGCAGACACCGGCATGTCAGTCTTAGTCTATAGAAACTAACCTACACTGAGCAGTAATTTAACGATGCGCCACATCATCAAACTTTATTCCGTAACTGCATCATCACTGCTCTTCGTGGAGAAGCAAAAGATATCATGTTAGACCCCATTATTCTGAAGGGAGGAGAAGAACACCTGAAAAATGTCCTCTCATCTAAGGGTTACCGTCCAATAGACAGCAGAATGGTCATTAGGAACAGAAAAATACAAACTTAGGAACCAAAGGTCTCAAAAATACATGCAGAAACATTAAATAAATCCCGCAATGGTATAACGTTCGATGCATTGTCTACACATGTTCCATCCTACGCAAAACACTGACATACTCAAGGGTCTGCCACCCACCTACAGAAAGCAACAACATCACACACCAGATCAATCGCAAGGGCTGCACAGCAACCTTAATCGGAGAATCCTAACTTTCTTTAGGCCTGATGAGAAAAGCACAAAAGGAAGACGTCGCAAAAATGAGATAAAGGGCCATGAGATACTGGGAGATTGTTGAAAGGAAAAACACACATTCGATTAGGGAAATTGTCATGTCGTAGACAAAGATATCAATAAAATCACAAAGAAAATCAAAGAAACAATTAGTTGTCAACATCAACACAAGCATATCAACAGCAGATCCTCCCACTTCACACACATATGGCAACCAGGCCTCACGAAGAAAACACAGAGTCAGCATGTCAATAGTTCTCACCCATGTTCGATCCCAGTTTTCTCGGACGTCAGATACCCTCAAGTTTCCAGTAGCATGAAGATAGGCGATTTCAATATTAAAAAGTAGCATGAAAAAATCTGTGAAACATGAGATGATATTTCTACTAGACTGAAAGAAAGCAGCTTTCCTAAATGAACACATTATCACACGACTCAATGACGTTTTCCATATATATCTTTATGACCTATTTCGGCCTCTAAAGAAATGGAGAGTATTGATTTGTTATGGTATTCAAGGACCTTTTCATTTCAATTTTAAGCTTGCAAAGTGTGTTATGCAATTTTATCTTTCAAGACGGTTTCTGTGCAATATGCGCACGACGATGCCCTCATTATTTTGCGTAGCTAAGAGATATTATGACAGCAAAACTTAAATAACTAAGAGTTGAAATCGGGAAAGTAGCGGGAACTGTGGATTACAGAGACCCTAAAAGAATTTATATTAACATTTTGCGGTAGATGATAATGAATCTTTTTATCGGAGATATGTCAATAAAGAGTATGCATTAAATGTAGGTAACTATATCTTGCTAGTAGATCATAGTAAAATTGCCTTCGTCTTACCAATCTTACTTCCACTATACTTATGAACAGATCTGGAAAGTAGAAGAAGATGACATTATCCGATGGAATGAAGCCCAGCATGGTGTATTTTACGATGGTGATTGCTATTTGGTACTTTATAGATACAAGGATGAAATAGAACGCATGCGATACATGATCTACATATGGCAGGTAAGCTGATGACAATTCATACAGGTGTTCATTTAAACAAGGTTCATTCGATAACATTTGCATTTTTAACATTGCATTAAGTAGCAAAAACGTGATTGCCCATAAGGGATTCTTTTGCCTGAAATTCGTCTAAGCAACATCGGTAGAATGAGTTAAGAGCAGGAGAGGCACAAATTTACATCCAGACATATTTGGAATAATGCGGTCTGCATGTAAAGTTTATAATTGACTTTCAGATTTTGCGTAGATCAGCATCCGTTTAATTATGTTACACGATGATTCAAGCATTTATCAAAATTTTCGATATGATCCAATCATGTAGGTCTATAACACAACAAGATCAGTGTTTTGTGCGTAATCAACGGCCCATTCTTTTACTAGGGCATTTTTACACAATCTCAAAAAGGAAGTGTCAAGGATAAAAAGATTCACAAGACATAATCAGACCTGGGATACTTATACTTTGTAATAACTAGTTAATGTCCCTTGAAAATGCTCCCTGATGATGTTTTGTATGGTTATGTTATTTTAATTACAAGCTCTTGGCTCTCGTAAACTACAAAACTTTGTCTAGTCAACAGTCCGGCATTAATGGGCATCATTTTGTTGTAGTTATTAGAGGAGGTTTATGTTAATGAAGCCTAATATCTAGGCCAATCAATTTCGTTTACTTTTATCACTCAAATACAAAATGACCAATGAGCAAATACCTCTGTAAAAGGACTTTTGAGACGTGTCCTGCTGCAAATCCATTTTGTACTAGCCATGCTAAATCATTTAATGTCCCGACTCCTGCTTCCTGCAAAAGACACTCCGTCAAGACTTAAATTATCATCTGCTGTACAATGTTTACATTTCTCTTGTTCAAGCTTGCTTGCAATGTGCGAGTCGTTATGAAGTGTAGTAACAGAAGTACAAAAGGTAGGGACCGAGGTTTGCTTATAGCCTAGGGATTACAAGATTATAAGAACTCCCTTGGAAATCTTGTTCTGATAAATCGAGTTACGTGACGCCAAGTAAACTATACATTTTTACTATCAATATGATAAATCAACTCAAAAGTTTAAGCAAACTTTATCATTTTTTAGCATTTCAGTTGCCCTCATCAGGTTTTTTTCATTACAAAGTAATGAGACCGGTGGCATTGCCTTGTCATAGTCTAGTTATTTAAACTCAAATTTCCTAACATCAGCTCTTATAACGTTTAGATTCTGAACAAGACAAGGATACAAATCATAAATATCCATGTTGTTATGGAAGGTAAAGTACACTGGCTGAACTAATAGATGACAATAGACAAGAGACAGTTCTTTGCTACAATAATTTAAAGATAAAGCGTAGGTAAGAAAGGCCTAATCGAAAATTGCAGTACAAACAGTAAAAAATTAAAGGCCTTACATCTTCAGTTGCCAAAGTTAATTTAACTGAACTATATTGCCATCTATCATACTGTGCACCGACCACTTCCTACTACGTATTGTCTTCAAGGCGAAGAGTTTTAACCCATGCGTACTTATGCTCTGAGGGTAATTATTTTAAAAAAATGCGAAAATTGTGTTTTATTCTAGTTCATCGTTAAAATCGTATATTGTTGTTAAATTTCAAATCTTTTCAAGCACAAATAGTTGAACTGTTAAAGGGCTACATTTATTTCGCAAAGTGTGATGCTGTAATAAACAGTGATGGCCCAGATCCTAAAATCATCCAATTTTTACAACCTTGTCCTCTCCAGGGACAGAGAAGCAGCAACGAAGACCGAATGAAGTCAGTAGAAGAGGCTGAAGAATTGGATGAGAGTCTTGGAACAGATGCTATTCAGGTAATATCATTGTTAGCTTTAGTAAGATATTTGAGATAAATTGAATCCCTGAGGGCTTATTGATTGAGAGAATTGTCAAGTTTGAAGTTGGAAGTATTGAAAATATTGGGCTGAATTACTCAGGCTTGCTATTAAAGTACCTAAATGGCTTGCAAAATTTACTTCACACAGCAATGTTGGCCTGTTTTTAATCTAAAAACTGCATTGATTGGCATTGACATAATGTAGAAAATAAGTGTTTAAGACTAGAAGTAACTAGAAGGGCAGACAGTGTTGCGAATCACACACACTTAATGTTATCAAAATCAATGGCATAGGATTACGGGTGTTCGCAAGAGGCAACTTGGCCCAATAATCTTTTCCTGATAACGATTACAATAAATATTTGCAGCTAACATTCCTTTTTTGCTTACTCTACTTTTTGGTGACTAGGATCCCTTTTCATATTCGCACATTATAAAAGAGACTAGGATCGGTAGATTCACTACTCTGTATTAAGTATTTCAAAGCATAACCATGCAAGAAATTTATGCGCATTCATCTATAAGATTTAATTCATACTATACTTCTGAAATTCTCTTCTTCAGCTTTCATGTTATTCACAACTTTTTTAACTTCTTTTTTGACATATGGTTGATGATAATACTTTCTTATTTAGGTTCGCGCTGTTCAGAATAAAGAGCCAGATCATTTTCTGATTATATTTCAAGGAAAATTCATTATACTTCAGGTATGTAAATTTGCATGTTTATTATTCCAACATCTCCACCCTTTGCAGTGAGATGAAGTACCCATGGCTCCAACCTGTTATAATGGTACTCATAATACTATTTATCAATACGGATGAGCTCACACAAAACTCTGTCCTTTCAGGCCACCAGCAATACTATTTTCTTCCTCAAGTTCTCCATAAAATTGAAATATTTTTACCCCAAACTATTACACAAAACTAAACTTGATTACATTCGAGGCAAATCAATTTCTTGCTGTTAAATTCATACAAATGTTTCTGATAAAGGCATTTAAAATGTAATCATGCGCCTTCTCTCTTTAATCATAATTGGAAATGAAGCAAGACTTACTTGTAAGTTGAATGTCAATTTTTGTTCTAAGAGTCACTTGCAAAAATACTTATTCATCACAGCCGAGGTATGAGATTTAAAGCGTCATTTATCCGCTGGCGGAATACAATATGTGGTATGTGCAATATGGAGATAGACAAGAAATGCCCATGATGAGAAAGTAGAGTCTATAATGTATGATCAGCTATATCACTGAAGTGTGTTACAACAATGACCTTGAAAAATGTCAATAGTAAATGTATGTAACCAGTGACAATTTCAGAGGAGGCCAACCAATCCATGGCTCGAGGCCCCTCACTTAAATGATAATTTGATAGTATATGTCTAAATCTCATATTAATCTCGTGGAAGTAAGTAAAAACGTAGACTTTCTACACACTGGAGGAAGTGCAGTGTCTGCAGACCGTCCGCAGCATGGTCATGTCTGAAGTGCCTTGCAATGCATGACGTGATCATGGTCCCGCGAATGTCATCGGCCTAGGAACCCGCACCCTTAAAAGCCTTCACTGAATGAAACGAGACTCAGTACACGAAACTCGATCTAAGATTCTGTATTTGCATAAGTATGTCTCAACGGGTCTGTAGAACTGCTGCTCTAAAGTGGTTTCTTCGACCAGCATTAAGTTTTTAATGTTTACGTTCTACGGACGCTAACCGTCTGCTGTGCCTTAAAAATGCATTAGTAGTTGTGTCTGATAAGTCGAAGACTCTTTTACACCATCCGGACGCCATTACGATTACTGAAGGGTGGGTTTTGATGAAGGATATAAAGGGATGTTTCTCAATTGCCCCTTAAACTACATATCTTTCCAAGTTATGCGACAAGATGACAATAAATATAAAGGCAGTTACCATAAGAATATTGCACGAGCTCGAGTGATTTTACATGATAATTAGATGTGTTTGCTTGAGCTTGGTACTTAATAAAAGAGTGAATTTATCAGTTCCTTTCGTTAATGGAGTCAATGAATGAGCTGTGTAGCATTTATATATCACCACTTAAGTATAAAGTAAGAAAAATGATTCTCTATGAAGGCTCCTTCAAAAATAAATCCTTTTCAGCAAAAACAAATTAGGTATAGTACTCAAATTTCACACTTAATTGTATTTAGGCACAGCTGGCCTCAACCCAGATACGCTCTCCTGAATCAAATAAAAATTGTCAACTCTTTTAAAAGTAGGGAATTGCCAGTCAAGAATGTGAACAAAGCACTCTTTCCAGTACTTAAAGAGCTGTATGAGAGACCGTCACTTACCAAATCGCAAAATAAAAAAGTTCTGTACACGCTGAAGGTTAAATACTATCATTATTGGTTTTAGTACAGTACTTACAAACTTGATTAAGTAGGTCTGATACTGTGATGTAGGACTGACTTTTGCCCAATTCTTCCTATGACTGGCAAATTAACAGGAAAATAAACATGAAGAAGCGTCATAGTGAACGAGACGTTGTCAACCCTCATTCGCTAGATAATCTAAAGTTTGCATGGATTGCCCCTGCTCTTGAATTAGTTGTGTTCTGTGTTGTGTCCTTGACCTTTTACTTACGGTTTCTGTTAGTTTGCGAGGAGTATCTCGTAAAAAGGACCCTCTATCGTCTTTGTTAGACATATCAAATATTTAAGTCTGCCCGCGACCTGCTCAAATCGGATTATGCTTGACGGACACTAGGAGGAGAACAAATTTTTGCTTCTGAATTCTTTCGTCCATGCGATTGGTTGATTGATATTGTTTGCTTGACAAGCAGAAATGATGTACAGGGCTCCGAGGGCGCTTATTCAAGAGAGACATTTATCAAATGGTGGCCTGTAAGAGGTACTTTTGATCAGAGGAGCGCTTTTTGAATTGGAGATTCTTAATGTAGACTTCAGGGTAAGTACGTGATTATTGAAGGAATAATTGAACGACTTTCTGTCTTTCTCTCTGTAAAATCACATCTTTGATAATTTCGTGTCTATTAAGTGTTAAATAAAGCATTTCTTTTCCCTCTGTGCATTTCCTTGTAAGTGACTCTTCTTTCTTCTTGAACATCAGGGTAAAACACCTAAGGGATTTCAAGGAGCTGTGGCAAGTGAAGATCCGACTAATTACTCCGGTGGTGTGAGATTTTTTCACATCCGTGGTACGAATGAGTTTAACACGAAAGCAATTGAGGTATGACTTTGATCTCGCTCTCATAAAGTCAGGCACAAGAAAGCAAACTTATATAGAAAGGTTTTACAGTAGTATAAATCATGGCTCTCAATAGATTAAATAACATCTGATGGTTCTATTAATTTGCAATTAGAATGGTACTTCTGCTCCTTTTGACGGGTACAGATGCTGTATAGCTGCGTTCCCTCTCTGCTGTCTTTTCCTTTGCTCATTTACATCTTCAAGGTTTATTAAAACTGTACAATCTAGTCTGGAATTAATAGAGGAAATGTGAGTTTTGAGAAGAAATCCAGCAAGCTGGCTTAGCAAACTTTGATGTACATACATAAAAAAATGAACACCTCTTATGAGCTACGAGATGATTTGACCAAAATGACGATATCCATAGACTAATTCTGGATCCAATTAGGTTTTTTGTTATAGCTCTTGATGGTTTTTATTTTTTCAGGCTACAAATAAGATTATAAATGAAGGTGTATGCATTACGTAATTACATAAGATTATCATAAACATTTTCAAGTTGAATTGAATGTAGGTATTTTCTCTCTTGATAGGTAGCACCAAAGGCATCTAATCTTTATTCAGGGGATGTTTTTTTGCTTCAAACTGAAAAGACAAACTATATATGGGAAGGAAAGGTAAGAAAGAACCAAGCATTCTTATGCTCAATATATAACAGAATACGTAATGCTATACTTCTTGATTAAATACCTCTTCTACATTTCAAGTGCTAAAAAAGGTGAGGAGTACTTTCAACCTTGTGCACCCACCCGTTCCGCCCGGCAAATGCTCTTTCTGCCAAACTACTGCCAAACCAGTATTTTTAATTAAAAAGAGATTTCTACGAACAATAAATCATAGTACCATAGAACGATACATGTCATAAAAACTCCTTGATCAGTTAAAGACCTTCTTTAACATCTTTAATATGTCATTACCCCATCAATAAAAAGCAGTATTACAATCAATAATTACGTCACAACCTCATACTTACAAGTATAATTTACCCTTAAAATTGAAGGGAAGTTTAAACGGTTGCTCCTTGTGAGGTAGTATTTACTGGGAAAACCCATACTAAAATGTACAAAGGATTTGACGTCATTAGGGTACTAGTGCTCGATTGTTAATAATTATACTTGTGGTCTGCAATTGCCAACATATTTACTACAGTCAAAAAACGTTAAGTTAAGATGTGTTTTGGAAGTATCGTTTAGGATAGTGCAATACAATTTCTTTGATAAAACTATTGCCTACTTGTTGGATGCAATTACAATTGGACTGGTACTAACGCCCACTAGCGTAGGCATTTATCTTGACTCTTAAAAATTCACTCCAAAAATCACAAGGTACGCATGCGCAGTCCACTTACATTTCCTTTTAATTACAAATCATCCAATGAAATAACAGCAAAGATGGATGATTGACCAGTATCCTTATAGTACTTATGACGATGATGACGATCATAATGATGATGATATATATGTGAGTGTATGAGTGTCTGCGTGTGTGTGTGTACAGCTGCAGCTTAATCGACCGATTCGATTCTAAACTATAAAATGTATTTTTATGAGTTTCACTTTCTAGTGATTATTCAGTGTCACTAATGTCTTGATAGCTTTTCTATCATGTTTGCTTTGACGAGATCCTAGAGAAAATTGAAATGTCACCACCTGAAATTGAATCACATGCAGTCGAGGCGTGCTGTGGTGACCCGGTAATAATATGACCGTGAAGGTAATTTGTAATGTGATGCTACCTTTACAAATACCAACCATTTTCTACCATAGGGAGCCAGTGAAGACGAGAAAGACTTTGCTGAGAGTGCAGCAGATCGTATCGCACCAGATGGGTAAATATATATCACTCAATGGTGCTGGCACACATTCCTAATTAACATATGTAGGAAGGTTTACTTAAAAGTAATATGAATTGAGGGTATTTATCAGACAATATTATCATTTGAGGGAATGCAAGTAGAGTCAAAGAATCTTATCGTGGATTATGATTTGCAAGCAGGCGCCCAAAAGCCATTTTCCCTTTGATAGTATAAACGACACCACTCAGCAAAATCCTTTCGACACATGGAATAATCAGTCTGTCCTTACTACGTTATCAATGCAGGAATGTAAAAGATGGAAGATTGACGGGCTCTCACGTTGAACTGATTAGCTTGTTTTACTTGACGGGAGCGGAGTTGGATGAGCACGTGGAGTTTGTGAAAGTAGAGAGGAAAGAGTTCGTAGGAAATAGACAAATAAACATGCATTGATGGACGTCATAGTGCTCTATTACTAGTATTGAATGACATTATCACTCACAGGTAGTAGCTTTTATCTAATCAGATCAAAATAAGAAGGGAGAAAACAAGAAAACAACAGAAAGAAACTAACTTTCCGTTGGATACAAACAAATGTGGCAAAGCAGAAAATTCCATACCCACGAATCCAAATCCTGTCACGTTCGTCATTCAAAAACCCTGGGAAATTATGCTTTTCTTTATGTTATAAGTTTGCGATTGAGTACTTGGAAAGTCTTTTAATTTAATACATTGTTGATTTTACTAATAATGAGTCCATTGGCACTTCTTGATTGAATAAGAATAATTTAAATTCTGCAATTTTTGTGTCTAAAAGTGCAATACTTGTATATGAATAGTCAGATCAACGATTAGTTTTAAATTCGTTCGTTAAATTATCATTAAGTGAACAACCCAATGTTCAAAATGTTGTTGGTATAAAGTAACTTGTCTATTCTAACCAGTCATCATCTTTTCTTGTTTCATTGCTTCGTGTGGTTATTGCACTTGACTGCTTATCAATAAGTTTCATAAGAATGGATATGATTTAGAGTAACGTGTCTCTCTTCCTTTTCATATTAAACTTTCCTCTCCAACTCATCTTCCATTATGTGCACTTATACGTCATCAGGTGAAACTCTTTTATATGTTGTATTTAGAGATTTGGTGATCATGCAAGAAGGATATGAAATTGAAGAATTCTGGGAGTCCATTGGAGGACAAAGACCTTACAACAATATGGTTATTCGAAAGGTAATACAACTTTCAACTGAGATTGCGTATTATTACGAAATAACATATTTGCGTATAAACAAGTGATAATTCTCTTGTCCATCACCTATCATGGTAAGAAGTCTAAACCACACTCCGCTACGTAGTTTAGAAATTCACTGTCATTGTTTGCAGTTCACGGTAGACAGTTGTTTGCACGAGGTCCTTGATGCGGTCTCCAAAAGGCGTGATCGGTGATGTAATTGTCAATCACGGCATATTGACAATTTGTATCCTGCCGATTGGACTGCATAACCGTAACATACTGGTAGATAGATACAAGAATAAATTTAAATAAAGGAAACAGAAATTGTTATAATGATACATGCCGTCTTAACTAAACTTTAGAAACCATGCAAAGGAGTTTGTAGAACAAGGACACAAATGATAATCAATAACAGAGAATCAAGTCTGCAAATAGAAGAAAGTAGCATAAGCAGCATTCTCTAAAGAAACCTCACGAAAATAAAAAAGGTAGTGAAAACCAGAAGAAGCGATAGATAGCTTAATTTCTCAAGTAATTGCAATATTCACATCAGAGAGATCTCTAAACAAAAGAGGAGCAATAAGCTAAAGACAGTTGCAGCAAATGGCTGCTTTTCCTTGATGGCTTTTATCCAGTGAAATTTCAAACAAACTTGACGTTGAAATGATAGGCTGTTTGAAATAAGGTGCATCTAATTCAAAATATCCAAAGATGATTAAGAAAGGTCATCTTTCAAATGCCTCACAATATTTATTGCGTGAGACACTCGACTGAATCCTCTATGCTTTGCAGAGTAGGAGTCTACCTTAACATTACCTTGCAATGTATAGTGATGGTAAATGGATTTCATATAAAAAGATTTCTTCTTAACGTTACAGAATGAGCGAAAACAACACCAGCCGCGCTTATTTCACTGCACCACAAATTCTGGACGGTTTGAGGTTAATGAGATCCTAGACTTTGATCAAGAGGTAAGTAAAAAATATGAAAATTCTATACAACATATCACGGAAAGACATCTTGATGATTCATCGGAAGTAAAAATGTGACGACACGACATTATCTTGATAATCTCTCACAATGAATCAGTTTTGTACAAATAAATAAGTCTGAAAACAGATTTACACTAATAGTGAGTCATTCCGGGTAAGGCCAAATACTCCTGCAACACCGGATAAGCTATGGAAAGCATAATAGGGAGGGTCAACCTTTTAATGAACTGCGGAGACGTGGAAAAATACCTAAACTAACACGTCATGAAAGGGTAAACTTTAACTTTGACATGTTCCTCAGCAACAAGCAACCTAAACGATCGCACCAAATAATCGTAGCAGAACCTTTGCATACGTTGTGTTATCGACTCTCTTGCGTCCTAACATTACTGTTAGCAGTGATAGAGCATCCTTATATCTTAAATTGAGGCTCCTGTGTCTTTATACAAATATCTGCAACCATGTTATTTTGAGATACAAAACTTAGCAAATTATATTTGTCAAAAAAGAAGGAGACTCGATTGAGGCAAAATTGCTAAAGTGTGTATTCTATGTCAGTGCTCTATCAATAGGTAGGGGAAAAGAATTGACCAAAGTTAAGGATGAAAAATGATAACTTTTGTAAATAGATCTTGATTCAATGTCTTTATTGATTCAAGACTATTTTATTGGGAATTATATATCAAATACTCGTGAAAAACCAGTGCTGAAAGCACTGTGGGCTTTTAAGGAAGTAGTAATGTTGGCACGTTGAAAAGGGAGGGGTCCCTTTAAAAGATTACATGTCTATTTTTAAGGAAGCGTCTTCATATTTTGCTTCATTAAAACTGCCTTCACTGTGTCCTGACAATATTATTGCTTAGTAATCTTTTATTCGCTTTGGGTCATATAAATGTCCTCTGATTGCTACCAGATCTTTCTGCATCTCATGTATATATGGATGAAGAAATTGTTCTTCCCTTTTAATGATTATTTTTCTGTCTGTAATGGATTGCAATTTTCTCTAGTATTGGTTGCTGTTTTCAGTGGTTACTTCTCTTGTCTTGAACCTGACTTCTGTAATTGATGGAAGTGCGTATGTTCTTAACATGACAAAACTCAAAACGAGAAGCAGATAATTCTTGAATTATTATTTTTAAAATGTTCTCCATTGTTGTGATATTGATATTGTCGTTTCGTCAGTTTCAGATACATTTTATTTTTATCATCATGAGAGAGTTTGAAACGAAAATAAAAAATAAACATAACGACAACAGTTTTGTATCATACAACTTACCAATAGTGTTTTAAAATGGCACACAGCAGCTTGGAACGTTGTAAATAATAACTATTTCATCTCTTGCGCCGTACCAGTTTAAATCTAATACCTTTGTCGTAATTCAAGGGATGCATTGAAAGACTCCTTCCTCTTCCTTCCTCTTCCTTTCTCTTCCTTCCTCTTCCTTCCTCTTCCTTCCTCTTCCTTCCTCTTCCTTCCTCTTCCTTCCTCTTCCTTCCTCTTCCATTCTCTCCTCCTTCTCTTCATCTTTGTCTAACTTTAACCTCACTTCAAGCAGAAAGGTCAGTGTTAATCAGCACTTGCGTCTCTTCATGGTGTCTACTTTCACAGATTCTCTTTAATTCGATTCCTTCAGCTTCTTCTAAGTCGGTGTCTCTAGCAATTTTAGATGAACCGCAAAAGCGTCACTAAGCTGAACAATTTTCAAGACTTTGAAGTCAATCATTATTTGCCCGACATAGTCGCCACAGTTTTAACAAAAGTACCATCGTTTCAGGAACAACGAATTTCTAATCTTTGTTAGCAATTTGAGATTAGAATGAAGAACAATTTGATTGGTGTGGAGAAAAATAGAGGCTTGAAATGTGTCTTTTAATATTCTAAGTGATTTTTGGAGTTAAATACAACTGACATTCCCATACGTTGCAAAGTGGCTAGGGGAAAATATGACCTTTCATTGAGGTTTTGACTCTATTTGAAATTAAAAACAAAAACGAATATAGATACTCTAACTCATGAAATGAGGGATGAAATTATAGAAAACACAGCGCAACACTAAAGAACCGAAGAAAATGTTTACCTTTAACTGAATAATTCTATACAGGTGACTGACTTTTTGCATTTAAAATAACTCAGATTAGTAGCGACTTAGTAGCTACCACCATCCATCCCAAACAATATATTGGGACAATACGTTCAAAGTTTTTTCAAGTTTGAAAACTGAGCAGTTACAGATAACACTCTAAATTCTCTAATCATTACCTAATCAAAATATTTTTCTCTGTTGTTACGCAGAATAAGGTGCTGCAATGAATCCTATTTAATTTATGTCAAATTCCATAATGCAGCTGATCATGAAGACTTCTATTCAAATTTTGAGGTTGAAGATCAAAAGGGATTTATTCTTATTCTTAAATTATATCAACGTTTTCTTTAGTTGGTAACATATTTATGAGATGTAGAAGGTGCTATGCTGGTAATTGATCAGAAAATGTTACTTGTGGCAAGAATAACATTAACTTCATAATATATCACGGCGCTGTGCCACGTCACCAAAGCTTTTAACTGACTGGCTTGATGTTGTGAAGACTATTTGACTTATAATTAATGGAAGGAGAGGAATGCCATCCATTTTGCAAATCTGGGTTATGAAGTATGGTATGATAAGCAGTTAAGTTGACAGTTGCATATTTTACAGTAAAGTTTAAAACTTTCAAATGCACTGTATTTGTAAGCTAGGATATACTTTCTTCATTGTTATAGCTGGGGTATTCTTTTCGTGTTTAAACATTGCCATTTAATTCCGATATAATTTTAAGTATAAAAATCGTTTATACAAAATCATCATGTAATATCATCTAGATAAATGACAGTTCACGTCAAAGTCATCCTTTCAACTTCTACAATTACCAAGCATAAATTTCTATGCTCGTGTTTAACTCAATGCTTATCAATAGCAGCATTTGAATGATTGTGAATATTTGTCATCCAACAATAAATTTTACTTTCAGGATTTATGTGAAGAGGATGTGATGTTATTGGATGCTGGTGAAGAGGTAGGGTTGGAACGTGTAAAGCATTCTTATCTCTACTCTGCATCTGTATTCTATTGATGAAGTCAATTTTTAACAGAACCAGTATAGAATGTAGTGCATATAACAGTTCTATCGATCAAACTACTTTTGAATTGTTAAATATTTACTAAGTTATTAAGCAAATATTTGAACATTCGGGTGTAACGCGGGCGTGGCCAACACATAAATACAACGTTTATTACACATCAATTAAAATATACTGGCTCTAACTTATTTTTTTACAGGGTTACAAGCTGTTTTTTACCTTGTCCTAGTATTTAACTTCCCAAGAGGAAATATGATGTTTGTGCAGAAATAATGTAAAAGTGGATTTCCCCTAATTTATTTGCTGAAGAATTATCAAAGACATATTTTATATAACCTGAGCTAGAGATGGTATACTCTCCCTTTCCAATAATGCTCACTCAGTCAAACCAATCAATATTCAGATCCCCTCGAACGTCGGTTCCTAAAAACAAATGGGTCCACACTAAAAGTCATTCAATATAGTCTCATTCCCACCTCTACTGTTTCTGCGACTCTACAATGCTTTTGTTATACCGCACCTTCAAAATATTTGTGTGTCGCTACATCATTTATATCCCATTTCTATGACCCAATGGTATTAACACTTTTTTATCCCCCGTTTGAAGATCTTGCATCCACTTCATCACATCATCGGTCTTCCTCTCCCTTATTTTCCATTTTAAACTACATGTTGCTGCCCTACGTAACTTGGTTAACTAATTTTGAAGGCAATGATTGCAGCGATTATTGTATCCAAGTATATTGAACAACAACTATCACAGATTGAAAACCAAAATCATCATATAACTTGTTTTTAAAGTCGGACAGACTATTGCGTATTGTATTACTTACAGGAGAGCGAATTTAAGATTTATGATAAATGAATTCAGATCACATAATGGAAATAGAATAATTCTTATCTTGTGCTTATGACGTCAAGGCTGCCACACCATGGCTACCCAGGGTAGCGAGAGTAGCTGAAACGTGTGGTGTGTACAAAACACGCTATACAATGTCCACTGTGTCTCATTATAATCTTATTATTTACCCCTGATCTGGAAGAACAGCGTAGATCAGAGGAGTATCTTTTTGTTAGCCTTTTCTGGTCTTCCGTCATCATCACCTTGCACATCTGACAGCACACCTGTTGTATTTGCGGCTGTTCCCCTATATAGCACCTTACCAAGGAAAGGGGCGCAGATGGCCTCCCATAACCCACTATTTCTCAAGGAAAACATTCTTTACTCAGAATTGGAGAGGAAGACATACTATCAATAAAGGATATTTGAGTGACAAGTCGCAACGCTGAGAAGTTCGGTAAATGGTATAGCAAGGATTGACGATTATTGACAAAACTCTTTTGCTGGGAAAGTTTAAGTGTAGATAACTTACCTCTGGTAATTGTAACTATCATATTTCAATTAAAATGTGTGAAGATCTGTACGATTGGAATTCTTAGAATCAGATCTTCCATTTTACGTTTCACCAATTTATACTTGCAGGACATGTTTGATAATTTTTAAGAGCCTAATGATAAGCCGTAGACGATATTGCAAATACCAACATAGAAACAAGTGCGTCTCTACCAGAATCTCCACTTTAGTCAACTAATACCAGTTTTAGTAGAATTTCTTAAATATAGTTAGGTATTGTATTCAATTTAGAATAACTGGAACAATTTTTAAAGTATCAATCGACTTTGGAAGGTATGGGGAATGTATGTGCTATAATAGTTACACGATTACGATTGCGATCGTCTTAGAAAAGCCTTCAATGGTAGCTTAAAAAATGCGAAAGAGAAAAGGAAATTGTTAACCACTAGGCCTACAACGTAAACCGGGATACAAATTATCACGGAATGCAAGCAATGGTGAATCTTATTAAAATCTACGCTATTTTCTCACATATACGTCCTGGGTGGCAATCCTTCTCGGGTGGCAATCCTTCACCACACCATATGCCATTTTAAAGATCAGCCTCGATGCCATGTAGCAAGATAAACCATACAAACAATCATAAAATAATATAAAGATTGAATTGTAATTTTGGTTGTTGTTAATTTTCCCATTGATTTATTTTCTATCTTATGGAAGCTTTATGTATGGGTTGGCAGAGGTGCAAATCAACTTGAGAAAAGAGAATCTTTAAAGACAGCAATGGTATGAACATACAATACTAGTTTTATTGATTATTTGTCATAGGTTGCTTTATATACTGAAATACTTTTATTGTGAATATAGCTACATTTGTCGACTCATTGAAAACCATTCTAACTATAAATAGGTATGCAAATCGATGTAAGTGACAAGGGACCGTTTTTTCTGAGAATTTAAAATCATATAGTTGTAACCTATGGAGTAAAATGACAGCAAAAAGGTTATGAACTGTGCTGTTTTTCAAAATTGTTGGAACGCTATGATTTATTCAACAAACCGAGGACAACCTTTTCACACACAGTTGATTATTCTGAGAGTAAATAACATGGGTAGACACTAAAACAAATTGGATGATACAGCAGTTTGTATACTTTTGCGTAACTAAATATAGTTCAGTTTTGAAACACAGCCCACCACATCGACGCTTACAATAACCGATACCTATTATGTGAACATATCTACTCAATAGAATGCAGTTAGCTGCATAAATCTAAAAATCAGACAGAAGACAGAGTTTCAGGGACAGGAAATTACTTATATGCATTACTAGGAAGACAAAGTTTCTCAATGATTTGTTTGGTTCTGGTTAAATATTTTATCCCAATTTCAACCTTCACACGCTTCGTAGAATTAATCGTTCAAAGGAAAAATCTCCGATAGTACGGATTTCAATATTTGTTCGTAAATCAATGTATTTTGGGAAGTGCGTAGCTGTTTCGAGTTTGGTACTACGATCGTTCCTTGAATTTGCTCTGGGCGCATTCCTATTCTGCAATACTAACAAGGCTTTAAATTCCAGTCTTGTCAACTGTTCGTTCCTGTGATAATTTAATCTATTTTAGTGCCTTAAATCATTATGTTACCCAAGCCGTGTGTTGTTGCCTTTGTATCTTGTCATCACAGAAGGTTTGTTGATGCTCTATTGTACCCTTTTACGCTCTTTTGAAAGGGACCAACTGTTTAATGACTATCTGTTTTAGGAACAGATGTATGTTTGCTTGTATGTATCACAGGAATTCAACTTTTTTCTAGAGATTTTCTTGGGTTAGTCATGATATTTTGCATTTTCTAGGAATACATCAAAGCAGATACCACTCGTTCCTTAGACAACACGACCATTTTGCAAGTAAAACAAGGATTTGAGCCCCCCGCTTTCACTTGCTTATTTCATCCCTGGAATACAAATAAGTGGAGTGTAAGTAGAGAGGAGTTGTTTTTGTCGATTGTATTGAGTGCATTGACCGTAAATGGCTTGGTAACCACAATGGAGCGGCCATAGTCACTTTGGTCATTGACCCACAAATGAAATCAAAGGCAATCAAGTTTTAAAAAATGTTTCTTTCAAATTGTCAAAAAAATGCAAACTTCTCTAGTTGTCATCTTATATGAGTTAAAATATGCCAAATAGTAAAGAATGTTCACTTTCATCGTATGTTACTAAGGAGTTAACTTACTGATGCACGACTACCTGTAAAAGGGCCTACAAGCAGGGTTCAAAGGGGAACAGGGAAAGTGGTCTTGTGTTTGCAGAAACGTACCTGACTTTTAAACACAAATCATATTGTGTTTTTTATTTGTCTCTTAAAGGAAGAGAATCCCTTTAGTAAAACCCTTTTTCAAGTTCAAAGATATCTATTAACAGATATACTTGTCAAAAGAATACACATTTTTATTAGATGGAAGATTTTCCTGGATACTTTTGAGAATCTTACATTAAATTAACACGGTTAACGAATTACAGGTGAACTATAGGGATAAAATTGCAGACGCGATGGAAAACATGGACATCAAATATGAGTTACAAAGCTAGACAATGAAGTGAAGCTAACAAGGAAATTATGGTGTAAACTATGACACTAGCAAACAGGAACACAATCGTGACACTAAGCCATTTACAGTAAATTAGTAGTCAAAACAAAGTCTTTCTGTTTACATAGGGAGGGCTGTTGGCTGTTCTATTTTCATGAGACCAACAATTTGTCATTATTAAAACATTTCACACATTCTTTGAGTAAATGAGAGATAATAGAAATCGACCTGGACACGGAACTATACTAAGGTGGTGAGATATTTGTTTACTATCAGAAAATATTAGAAACTACCACTCTACATCAATTTACTGCTATGAAATCTTCTCAAGCATAGGCTACTTGGTATTACCGTTGCATGTTTTGCCTGATTCCAGATGGCTTATGGTACGGTCAGTCTCTTGCAGCATGCATCCTGCGATAATCTGAGTTGACTTTCAAGTTGCCCAAACATTTTAGCGATCGTTTCATAGTATAGCTACGGTGTAGTCTCCTTTGATATCTCATTTCTGGATTCTGTGCTAATTTTGCTAAAGTGTGGACTGCAAAGTTATGAATGAATCATTTTCTTGTACGCCCTCTTGTTACATTGGTTTTCATAAGTACGAATAAATCAGCTCCCCTTTTGTTTATCCCCTGATAGCAAGGAAAGTCCTATGAAGAATTAAAGAAACAGCTTGGCCGTGAAGAAGTGGAACCTGATAAGATTGACTCGGTGAGTAAAGTCAAATTAGAGAACAAGGACAGTGTTTTACTCATTTGTGTTGTAATCTTTATAATTTTTAAGACCATTGCCTACATGAGGTATTTAAACTTTTAAATGACATAAAGTTCTTGCAGTCTTTAAGTGCATCACATAAAAATGATGTAAAGCGGGACCGTAGTTATTGTATGGTAGGCATTTATCATTGTTTTTCATTTCTATCGTTAACGTGATTGTCAATTAATACCCAATCAGTTCCAATGTTTCTTAAATATTATGTTAGATGTAAATCTTTAAAATATCAACCTTTTTAATTAACACGTTTTCACCATGATATGGTTAATATAGCATCATATAATTGATTAATGTATTATTATGACTTGTGCAGTATCTAACAGCCATAAAATGAGGCTGGCATCTGTTCTATGTCATACGGAAATACATTGATATCTTGCACGTTACTGCACCCTTTAACCATAAATTTACCAAATTGGTAGGCTTTTGTCGATGTCAAGTAAAAGTAGCACGATGGCGGAGGTAGTAATGCAGCAACAAAAGATACCGAGTGTCTCTGATATCCATCACTGTCAGATGGGTTTTGCTGTCGTGAATTGTTGAAACTATTAACTTTAAGGGAGGTGCTTGATTGTGAGGAAAGATAAAATTCAATGTAAAACCTATTAAAAATAATCGTATTCATAAAGAGACGGTATTTCACTTGCGTGAATTTTTTTACTCTACGTCACGGTGAGTTATTACGTTCATTTAGTCCCAGTCGTGGTTTAATATTTGAAAAGCTTCGATGGGAGTAAAGATCCTGGCGTCATGCCTCTAACGCGTATTTGGTTATCACAATTTCTACCATTCTAACTGGTTAAGAGGGAAGGAGTATGATGCCAATGTTTGTGATACAATCTCTTTCAAGATTGACATTGAAGAGAAGTCAACAACAATTTCTTACCTTGATGGATAGAGCCTTCTGATACGTTCTCACTGAACAGTAATTTAAAATGTTTTATAATTGTTATTAGCTTGAAAATGCAAACAACAGAGAATTCAACTTTTTCGCTGTGCTTTCCACTTTATAGTAGAAGCATTGTATCTGCTGATGGAAAGCAAACATTACTAGGGGCAGTAATGAGAGCATACACACTTTTTCATATTATCTTGTTCATCAAATATTTCTATTATTTTCCTTTCACATGCATACACACACACATACACATACACACCTTGTTATGTCTTAGATTTTTCAGGTAAGTTGAAAACATGATGTCATTACATAAAGTGAGTGACATCTGCTTTGTTATGAACCCAGGAACACTTTGGTATTATTTCAAGGAAACTGTTTATTATCGTAATAAACGCTAGTCTGAATCTTCTGTTTAGAAATTGTAAAAGCGTAACTCTATCAGGATCAATCATTTAAGGGCCCACGCAAGACCAGGGAAGGGGTTAGTGGAGCTTGGGGGTTTTTGCCGAAGGAATTGTTTCTCTAACACCTCTAATTTGACTTGGTATTTTGTCACTAAAATGTCTAAAAGTAAATTTAGAGAAGACATAAGAGATGAAAGTGAAAGAATATCGTGATGTCCTCAAAATATGTCACCATGTTATTATCTATGATTCGTGTTGCAGTTTTACTAAAGCATGTTAAAGTGTAAATCAAAATAATTTTAAATGTTGCAAAAAAGATATAATTAAGTTTAAGTATAGAAACATGCAAAACGAACAAATAGTGTTAAAACTTGTACATGAAAGCAAATTATAACGCAAAAAATAATTTAGCGTAATTATACTCGATACTGAAACCAAAGCCTCCACAGTTTAAAATTGTCAAGACCTGTCGACATAACTAGAACGAGAGTGTAACAGAAAAGCAACGTTTTGTATGTAATCTACATTCTTAAACATGTGGAGTTGGGAGAATTCACAGTTTGATATTCGCTGAATTGGCATATACTCAGTCAACTATAAGAAAAGTAATATCAATAAACATATATGATGCCATAACCCTTCGAGTTAAACAGAGCAAAGGAGAAAAATATGCGTCATCGCATTTCAACAAATTGTAGCTATTCATACATAAACGACATTTAGCAAAAGTCAGAAATTTTTCAAGTCTCTTTATTATTGTTTAGTACTTGTGAGGAAAATAAAATGAATGACTACGTGTATATTCCCTCGATATAGCCAGTTTAACACTAAAAGGGTTCAGAGATACCATCAGCCTTCTCACCATGGGGTGAGAAAAATTCGCCCGTGGATACCCTATATTGACTTCGTTAGATCTAGTAATGCGGGTGTAAAGATGTTATGGATTAGATTACGTGTTTTAACCGAGTTGAATGGTTTATATTGTGGTTTTTGTGTTTTGATGCACAGAGCCCCCTATCCCTCTCAGAACTCTAGAACAATGTTCCTAGAATGGGGTTAGGCATCAGCACAACGTCATGGCTGCATATGATGAAGTAAATTACCTTGGGAAAGAAAGAGTAAAGCCTTTTATAACTGAAGAGAGTAATAAACAATAATCTATTAATTAGAGAAATAACACGTCTTTACGTACAGTAGACTAAACAAACTACTACCGATACATTTATACACATTGACAGATCGGTTGTTTTGCCATCTGCCTGCGAAGAAGGGTATTTGACACACATGTTTCTTTATCTTAAAGATGTCCTAGACAAATGTCTTTTCCCTTGTCTCCTTTACTTGTCGTTAAGCAATTTTAAACATTCTTGCCCTGAAGATTCGATCAAAAATTACTTTGACTTGAAAGTTGCAAATAGATAAGTAAGACACACAGCAATATTTTAATAAATCTTGTAAAGGTTAGCGACAGCTCGGATTTGAAAGCAACAAAGTTAAAAGCGCAGAGACAAAAAGATGTATTTGAGAATTTGAGAAGCATAGCTGATGTACATCACTCGTGGTTGTAGATAGAAAACTTCAAGTTTACTTTTGAGGTTTATGCATTCATCACCGTAACATGTTCATGTAATAAATAATTGTAATTCGACACGAGACATACAATTTGATACAAGTAGAATCCTTTTAATCAATTTCTGGACAACGTCATGTTGACTACATTTTAACATCAATGGAAATGTCATGTAAATGTGTTTAATCATGTTGCTTTGTGGAACATATCGGTGTAAAGTTTTTAAAAATAATTGCTCCCCTATTTCCATGTAGCTGGAAAGCCCACTTTTCTCTCAATATGCAGACGTTTGCAAATCCACCCACTTTTGCGAGTCACATCTCTATTGCCTATGTCCCGGTGTTTGTATTTACTTTCTACAAGATAAACAAAACAGGTTATATAGTGTCTGTTTTGCGCATGAATCCCCTAATAAAAATTGTACGTAGTGTTTATCTTTAGTTATAGAAGATTCTTTGAAAGCTTTTTCCGTTGCCCTTGTATACTTCCAAGTAAGGTGTTGATAACCACAATGATGAGGTGGACTCTATCAGGATTTTTGTATCGTTGTTTAATGACAGGATGAAGAGGAGTATTACACAATATTCACATATGAAGAGCTTCTCAGTACAATCCCCTATCCTGGTGTCGATATCCACAATAAGGAGGTAAGCCCTTGCCAATCAATAATACCTCTAAATTAGCCCAGAGCACTTCCCAAGCCCTGCTGCATTGTGTCAAAATCTAGCTACAATTTTTTATCTGATTCCATCAGGCTCCTATTATGCACAGTCTTCCTAAAAGTCTACACAGTCCAGTTGAAGTATTTATCTTGCAAAAGTACTTTTAAAAAGTGGAAAAGAGATAGATTTCTGTTACAATATGTCAATATGCATAAGGTTTATGGCACAAGTAGATTTTTTTCGATCCAAACTACCCGCAAATAAATAAAGGAGAGGTCATTTACTTCTTTAAACTGTATGTAATAGTCATTATATTTCTTCCATCAGTAATACTAGATCATTGAAAATGATTTGCCCTACGTTTGTGTCGTCTAAATCTGTAATATCACGCTCCTAATTTCCCAACAATACCTTCATTATGTGAATTGTTTGAAATACTCCTTTCTGTCCTGACAAAGGGCCTTGGCATAACACCTTTGTTACATACTATTATCAACAGTTTTCAAGTGTGTATTAAAATTTTCCGATGACAAATAGAAGCACAGAAACTGTCATTTCCAATTTTGAAGTCTTATTGTGTCAACTTTCCATTCTGTCTGCAATAATATACTAGTGAATGCTATCGACGTTGGCTTATCGTTGATTTTGATTCCTTCGCGTACCAATGGTAAAAAGAATAACACTTCCCTTTTCAACAGTGCAAGAACCAGAAACAGTATAACTCTAACAACAATTTGAAATGCACTATAAAAATATCATCAAACTTATTATTGCTTTCTGGTAGTGGTTTAAAAGTGCCATAACCTGTTTAATGCGCCAGACACTAGATACTTTGCCTAAATTGTTTGCATTTTTGCTTTGTTTTGATTGGAAAGTTGTAGAAGAGTACTTTTTTATTATCTTTAATTCCATACTTCTGCGTTCTTGCTAAAACACATGACCGTGACAATGTCTGTCTGCCACAACTTTAAACGGTTTTTTTCTCCTAATTTCATACGGCAAGAAGAAAGATATTATTCTGATAAACCTATAGTTTTTACTAACTCCGAGGAAAGGTTTAATTAATCAAGCCAACAAATCAGTTATAATAACAATGAGTGCACATTGAGCTACCCATGGTCTCATGGTCTCATGGTTCAAGTCAAACGATTTTTTCATTTAATCAGACGTTGAGAACCACAAGCCCTTAACGATTATGCACTAAAGTTGAGAAGAATTTTAAAGGACGTATTTTCTATTTTCATGAATATTTAACGAAACACCTTTTGAGAGAATAATTTGAACCTCCAGATAAATAGTCTCTATTTCTAACAACTGAAGCCTATCTGGCAATATTGCTCCTTGTGCATAAGAAATTCTAAGAAGTGCGATATACGATTAATGACTTTAAGAGTGCTTTATGTTGATGTAGAATTTCAGTTTACAGATACCACAGAAATTACCACTTCTTCATTCGTAGAAACATTTATCAGATGACGACTTCTACAAATTATTTGGCATGACTCATTACGACTTCGAGGGTAAACCAAAATGGCGACAGGAAATGCTGAAGAGAAAGGTCAACTTGCTGTAAACAAGACTACTGGTACAATATTGCCCATATTCCATATCCATCAAAATATTAGAACTTACTCCCCTCAATTACGACTCTTCTTATGACATTTGCCACTAATTATCATAGAAGAACGGTTAGTAAGAAATGACTGCATTTGCTTAACCCCTGCTTCAGTTGGCAAAAATGTAGAAGGATTATCAGTATGCAAGAATGGAAGTTTTATTGCACAGGAATAACAGTAAAGTTACTTCTTGCATTTGTTGAAATTGCATTTCATGACAGTCGAGCCCAGAGCAAGTTCATCAATTAAACATTCTGCATGCGGCGACCATTTCCAGTGAAACGGACTATACACCCTTGTTAGTTTGTATATTTACCCTGTTAATCAGACTACCCTACAATCAAATATTTTGTTAAGCCGATGGGTACAACTGTCTTTGATATAGCAAACACCTCTAGTTTAAATGTTAAGACTTAATATCGATTGACCTAGGTAAAGCTAGTTACTAAAGGCAAGACACCATTCTCTCCAACTATCCTCGATCCATCGGTACAGGATTTGGACACTGCGAAACGAGTTTTTCCAAAGAACAGGTTGATTGCTACAGGCTGGTATAACTAGGAGCAAAAGCTTGAAGTTTAAACATAGGGTGATTGTTGCCAAAATGATTCTCAAAGTGCAAACAGCAGATGATTTCATATTTCATATACATAGGCATAACAAGGTCTTCAATTGTTGTCTATTTGTTGTCTGTTTGTTATCTATTTGCTGTCTATTTGTTGTCTATTTACTGTCTATTTATTGTCTATTTGTTGTCTATTTGTTGTCTATTTGTTGTCTATCTGTTGATTAAATACCTACCCAATGCAGCTGCTGATGCTGTACAAGTTCCTTGATCACTTTTTACCTAAGAAAAGGTTAACATGGTACAAAGCATATGTTCCAGCATGAAATTGTACAGCTCTAATACTAAGCCATAAATATCTGTAATGGATACCTTTCACCACATTATCTGTTTTCCTGTGAAGTAAAGATCGATTGGCTGGAGTTTTTTCTCTACTTTGCAATGTATTCCCTTTATCTGTATTCGATTGTAGCTGTCATTCACCACATTCTATTATCAGACAAAAGTTTGTAATTCCCAAGCTCTCGCATCTCCTTAAAGCAACCCAAAAGTGCAAGAAGCCATTAGTTATTTCATTCTCCATTACATATGTCTTTTCACTTTATATGAAGCTCGTCTTTTAAGTCCAGACGTCATTTTCTCTCAAGTTGTGTAGCTTAAACTCGGGGATACAAATTCTAAATCATCGTCATTGTCAACTGATCCGAAGAATTGCTTCTCATAGTCATCGCCTTCTCAAAAAGTGCTCTAAGATCTTCTTTGAGGCCATCAATAAATCAAATAATTTATATTAATGGAACATTGAAGCGAAAGTAATGCAGTACAGTTGCGCCCTTCCATTACAAAAGACCTATAGTGTTTTGCTTGTCACATAGTTCATCACACATTCATCATTGCTACTATTTATTATCTTTGATAAGGCCTCTCAGTTTTAACGGTAATCCTTGTTTGGTTCAACTGACGCCTTTTGCATTCAACCAGTAGCTTCTGTGGAGATCATGTAATTTCATGTGCATTTCTTTCTCTTACGATTTGAAGATGTGACTGTACTTAGTACTTCCCATGTATTTTAATCATGTATTCTCACTTTCATGTAAGGAAGTAATAATTGTTGTATTTTTCGGTTGTATTTTTCTTCAAGAATCGTTGATGTTATGATTGATGTAAGAACGATTAAGGATATCATTTGCGTTTCTCATCTAAAGCATGTACTATGCTTCTTAGTATTAAAATAATTAAGGCTAGCGACGATAGCAAGAGATGTCGTTAAGTAAGATAAAGGTGGAAGTTTGTTAGAATCGCCTTTGACGTATTCTTTTGACCAAGTATTTACGGATATATTCTATTTATCGTTTATTCTCCTTAACGTCTAATCCTACGTTTCTGATTCTGATTTTGATATTACTATTTGGATACTGTAGACCTACAAGTACCAGTTGCACAATTATGAAAAGAGACATAGATGAAAGAGACAAAGGTGAAGTGCCTCAGGTTCTCAGTACACCAGTACAGAGCAACACAGATTAATCTTCCTAATTGATTTTTCTGCTACCAGGTGCTTCATCTTACCTCCCCTTTTCCATGAGAAAAGGCGAAAATTTATGACCGAGAAATATTATTGTTACTTCCCTTCCCCCTCAGCCATAAACATGGGGTATATGCACACATCTACTGACAAAGAGAACACCAATAACTACATTACATACTACACAGTTAGTACTACATTATACTGACGTGCCATTTGTCAGTGGAATGAAGGTGGTTGACTGAAAACAAAGGAACAAAGTACTTTGGGCGTCTACTATTAAGTTAATAAGTTTAACAAATCCCAAAACAATCTCATTTGGTAAAATAAATATTCGGTGAATACGAAGTTTCGGGTAGGTCTTACGGGTTAGGGCATACAAACACTATGAATTAAGCTTATCTATAGTTATCTCGTTCTATTGAAACAAAACAATGCTGGTTATTTTAAACGTGACACTGATTATGGTAAAGTAAGAGCTTTGTAATGGCGATCTAAAGCTTGTTCGAACTTGACTCCCACTTAGTGTATTGTTACCTCTTGTGGCAAACCATAGTACCCCTCCATCTATCTACTATATATATTTACAATAGGATGCGGTGGAACAACTTACCTCTGTTAAAAATAATTGACACCAGTAGCGAAGTTGTATTTGAGGAAGTGCTGAAGCTCTGAGAGGCATTGCATGCAATCTTCGTGTATATTAGTGTCATTCACAAAACGTAGGGCATAGGGGCTATACGTTGATGACGGCGACAGAAGAAGGAGAGAAGTTGATTTATTGTTCTCTAATCCTAGGATTTATTTTAACTCTTGAGCAAGGATTCAAGCGTCTTAAATTTGTTAGTGTCAAGATTTCATTCAGTATGCAGAATGTTGGTAAAACGTTTTCGCTTCATACGCATTGCCTCTCTTCGCGCTTGCAATTGTAACATACCCCGCTTAAATTTTCTGGAAGCTGCTAGCAGCGCCAAGTACTTATTTCTTGCAAACTTTAGCACATGGCGCACTCCTACTTTTCGCCTCTAGAAATGTTGTTGATAAGTTGAGAAATGTGGCATAACCTAATCATGAGATAGGGATCTTCTCTTAAAAATCGTTTGAGCGATAAACATATCAACAATAACACATGGGTTGTTTGTGAATATAAGAGACAGGCATCATCGAAAAGTGACTTCGATTACTTCATAGTTAATATTTTGCATACAACCAAAAATAACAATTGGGTTAAACTCGTAAAAGTGACACCAAAGAATCTGGCTTAACATTGACTTACGTTTATCACATCCTAATCTTCATTTACCTCTCATTTAACAACAGAGCTTAACTTTGTACAACAAGATGTTGTAAATAAATAAATTTAAACAATCAATAGATTTTAGCATCTATACTTCATCAACAAACATATGATTTGGCAAGAATATAGGGATCTCCTCGATGAAAATCTGTTCATACCTTCTTCATTGAGTCTGTCTGTAATTAGCTAGCCAAACTTCGCATCTCACTACAGCTGTTCTATATATTATTCGTAGTCAATGAAGAGAGAGTATTCCATGTCGTTACAGTTCGAATAATTCACGACACTTTTGGGCATAAAACAAACGTAAGTAAAATCTTAACTGGTCAAGAATAATACAATATCAAAGTAGTCTTAATTGATCATGCGGACAGTTAGATTTAATGATGGGACACGTGCATTGTAATATCTCTAGCAATGCATTGAAACTTAGCAAATGCAGCTCTCAGCTCCATTAATATCTTTATTGAAGACACCGTTGTGTATTCCCGCGTTTTTATTGCATCTAACATATCTTCAGGCTATTTAACAATATTGTGACGAAATGGCACTAAACAAAACATTCCACAATTGCTCTAATCCAATCATATGGCGAGTCCAGGACAAATCTATGGCGTTTGTCCGTCTAATGTGTGAGAGCATGAATATTTTATAAACACTAGCAACAAAATGCAGAATCAAGTCGGGCTGTGAGTGCGTGGTAAAGGACCTTTGATGTGTAAATGTATGCAAATGTTGGCAGTAGGATCGGTTCATTGTGCTGTAAGAGTTGACATATTTAAAGTTGATGATTCAAACAGTCTGCGGAATGTTTCCAAGGACAAACGTATGTCACCCTGAGCCTTACAAGCCTACCCTCTGACTTTGCCACTGATTCGGACAATGGCTGAAGCAACACACGTGTTCCTTTTAATTTCTTTATGACATGAAAAGATAGGGGAACAGGGGAGGCTGTGTCATCAATACAGCGTGTGCAGATGTGCGGCATGCCTATCCTATCAGCTTTATTGCCACGTATTCAGATTAGGCTAAGAGAAACTTTGGCTGCATTTGCTTAAATTATATACCTTTCTGTAAGAAGATGCAGGTCTTATCCCTTCCTACAAATACAACTGAGTGTAATACACAAGCAAAATTATTGTCTCTGATTTATTCCAGAATGAGGCAGCATTTTATTACTGTACACATTACTTCATAAGTGAAGAGGAGATTTCTTTCATGTTCCATTTTGGCTGGCTACCATTACCCTCAGTAGCGGCTCGTGCAGGGGGGCATTGGGGCATTGCTCCACCAAAATCTTTCAAAAAAGCCGTGGACAACATATATAGACTGAATACACTGTTGTTTGTGCTTAGAAGATGCTTATCCAGACCTTGTTGATACTCTTTCAAACAAATCGTTATCACCGTACAGTCTAGCAGGTTTGCGACTTATGATTTTTATGTCAAACCTCGCTCCTGATGAAAAAGGGTAAAATGGCGTCTTGCCCCACTACGGCTATTGTTTTTTTGCGGATGACGAGTAAATTGTCAGCATTTCATTGGCCAAGACTCGTCAAAAAGAAGCATCTAGACTGCTTGCCCCATGCGTAACCATGAAACTCGTTTTCAAATTGTTAAGCTCCCACTGCGACATGAGTCATGTAAGTTTGACAACGTAGCTGTGGAGGAGGAAATCTCATCGATTCAGAGGTAAACACGATTGAAGTTAGGTAAATATATCTAAAACTCTAGAGGAATGATGTGTATAAAGTTGTCCGTACTATTTGACCTCGGGTGGATAGTAGGCTTGCAGGGGTACGCAGTAACACAGGTATGATTCATCATATCATTCTTCTTTGTATATGCATTTTCAGCTTGTAGTACTGACGTTGTTGTACTGCGTGATTTGCATGGGTCACTTTCTATTTGAAACATTTGTTGCACATAATTTGCGTGAGTCACATTAGTATTTTCATTAAGTTGTGACGTTGTTTTGTTAAACTAACCTAGATATCCAATTGAGATAGTTTGTCCCAACGTTATCAACCATTATGAACACTGTTCCTGCATTAAATTTACGACCCTTTCACACTCACAGTTACGGGGATAATCTCGAGATAATAAGATTAGGAAGGAGTTCCCCCGAGTTTAAGCCACATCTTTGCTGGTAACGTGGAATACCACTTATTCCTTCATATTGTGTGCTTCAGCATTTTAATATTCCCAGCGATGTACGGCTCCCGTTACCAGGGGCAGGGGGGCATACCCCCTATACATTTTAGCCGACATGGATATTCTGTACGAGAGGACGTACAGTATGAAGCGTGATCGCATTATCTCTTTGGCTGCCGAATCGAAGTAAACTAGCAAAGAATAATGCTTTTCTGATTTGTGGCACCCACACTTTTAAATTCATTGCTTGGGCCCTGAGATTTGCATTAGGTTTGAGGGTTGGGTACCCTCCCAAGTATTTCTAGATAGACCTGATAAACACTAGATGATATGACACAATTCCTGATTTATTTCTAAAATGTAGACTGTCGTGTTTCTTTGTATGCTGATCAATTATGTCTTAAATATGCTTCGATGTATTATAGTGTTACGCAAATCAAAAGTCTGGTTGAAAAATTTACCACATTTTTGAAAAGAAAATAGTCCCTCATTAGAACGCTGTATGACCACGCAAAGTGAAGGTCTCTAGGGGGTGACCGCCTGTTACTAGTTATAAGATAGATTATCATATGGCAAAATAAATCGTTCTTTTGGAAAAAAAAGAATGAAAGCATTTAAAAGGGCGTTGTTCAAAGAAAAATAGTTATGACAACGCCCAAAAAAGGCCATCCCGTAATAATCTGCCCCACCATCCTTTAGGGCTACCAACCGCCACTGTGTAACACATACCGATGTGTATAATAATGTGATTATGTGTTTCATAATCTCTGATTCAAATAAACCAAATATTTATCTATGTAGTAGAAAACTAGTCAATAGTGTCCGAAGATGAGACATGTATTGATACTTTACCGAATGCTTTTTCACCAATTCACCGTTCTTGTATAAAGTTACCACTTTTTGTGCCCCTTCAGTGTTATTGTAGGTACAGATCCAATGGATCCATTCATCATTCCTTCCGCTAAGATAAGACAAGTGGATAAAGGAATGTTCCATTGTGATTACGCAGTCAAATTTGTGTTCGGCTGTATTGAAACCGAAGTAAAATCCCTTATCGTTATGTACACCAGTTGAAGCAAAGCCCATAGCCAAATGATGATCAGTCGATATCTTCATCCACCCACTCACGGTTAAGCCGGAGCAATTTTCAGGATTCCTGTAATAAAGAAAAAGGTCATAAATGTATAATTTTAGAAGGATACACTAACATCAATTTCGCTAAGATGTTTCTTACCAAAGACGCGCCTCTGCTCTGTCACCAATGTATGTGGCATTATGAACAGTTAAATGGTTGTGAAAATCTTACGTTCTTGCATTCACACATATATCAGAGTACTCTGTCAGCTTTCTGCCTTTTCTACACAAAGTTTTACTCAGGAGCTTATCTTATTGAACTAAGTTATTTTGTACTTTGCAACTCAGGTAAAGTTGGTTTATCACCAAGCTACGCATAATATACAACTTGATCAATGGCAAGGCAAACAAGCAAAGCCAGAGTCATCTCTGAAACGCCTTGTTATACATATGAAATCTAACAGATCCCTATGGTTTCCAATATTGTCAGGTAGGTTACTAAGTAGCTTAAAGCATCAAAAGTTTAATTTCGGTCAGTGACTTCGGCCGAAACCATTAACTTTCAAATGTTAAAAAACTAGATCATAGTTTCTTTAAAATTACAAACTGATTGACTCGATAAGCATTCCCTGTCCAGTTTTCAAACCAAATATTTGGTCAACAGAAACAATGGATTATTCGATTAAGTAATATATCATTACGGCCATCAAACAATTAGTCAATCAAAAAAAGATAAAAAATTGATTAATCAACCAATAAAACAATGTAAGAACTGGTTAATCAATCGATAAATAATTTAACGCTTAGGGTTTTAACCCCCAATTGCTTTTGATTTTCAAAATTTAGACTGACCCCCCCTCCCCATATCTTAATTCTCGTCTATTTTGGCAAATATTATTTGCCTTACCTGAAACATATGGGATATTGATCAATGTTGAAACGTAAAGCGGGTCCGGTCTCTCCTGGCATATAGAGGACTGTACCCTTTCTGTCCATTGGAGAAAGTAGCACGCTGTTTTCTTGTTTGAGAGTACTGTTTACAATATTCCCTTGAAGAAGTGACTGGCCTTCTATAACACCTTTGTCAATTTTGTATGTTTCAAAGTCGAGAAAGAAGTCGGCAACATATATGCCAGCTGTAAGAGAGGCAAGAAGACGGAAAATGTCAAATTTGAAAATAAAGACACTAACATTTTTTTGTTTATTTTAAAGGCATCTTCTTAGTTTTTGCTTGTTAAGCGGAGTCATAATATAAAAAGTTTGCTAATTAAGATAAAGGGAAGTCTCTAGCTACTACAACAATCGATAATGATATGATAATCAATAAGCAAAGAAGGAAAACAAGGTTAGTATAGACAGTCTCCTTTGTCATACTCTTACTTCTACATCGAGAAGGAAGTGAAGCTACAATCTTCCCCAAGTACTACTTAACTCGCAGGGACATATCATACTGTAAGCAAACTGTGATGAGTACCATCCGTATCTATTTTACGATGCCGTACGACTGAGTGTACAAAACAATTTTCCCATCAACCCTAGCAAGAGAGAAAGCAGACAGTTCACCATTTAGGAAAACATTGTGTACATTACTTCTCTTATTCCTGAAGGAAAACATTGTCTAACTTCCTTATCTTATTCGTGAAGGAAAACATTGTGTACCTCACTTCTGTTATTCCTGAAGGAAAATATTGTGTATCTCACTTCTGTTATTCCTGAAGGAAAACATTGTCTAACTTCCTTATCTTATTCTTGAAGGAAAACATTGTGTACTTCACTTCTCTTATTCCGGAAGAAAAACATTGTATACCTCCCTTCCCTTATTCCTGAAGGAAAACATTGTATACCTCACTTCTCTTATTCCTGAATGAAAACATTGTATACCTCACTTCCGTTATTCCTCAAAGAAAACATTGTCTAACTTCCTTATCATATTCTTGAAGGAAAACATTGTGTACTTCACTTCTCTTATTCCTGAAGGAAAACATTGTATACCTCACTTCTGTTATTCCTGAAGGAAAACAATGTATACCTCACTTCTGTTATTCCTCAAGGAAAATATTGTGTATCTCACTTCTGTTATCCCTGAAGGAAAATATCGTGTATCTCACTTCCGTTATTCCTGAAGGAATACATTGTGTACGTCGCCTCTCTTTTTCCTGAAGGAAAATATTGTGTATCTCACTTCTGTTATTCCAGAAGGAAAACATTGTGTACCTCACTTATCTTATTCCTGAAGGAAAACATTGTGTATCTCACTTCTGTTATTCCTCAAGGAAAATATTGTGAATCTCACATCTGTTATTCCTGAAGGAATACATTGGGTACCTCGCTTATCTTTTTTCCTGAAGGAAAATATTGTGTATCTTACTTCCCTTATTCCTGAAGGAAAACATTGTGTATCTCACTTCTGTTATTCCTCAAGGAAAATATTGTGTATCTCACTTCCCTTATTCCTCAAGGAAAATATTGTGTATCTCACTTCTGTTATTCCTGAAGGAATACATTGTGTACCTCGCTTCTGTTATCCCTGAAGGAAAATATTGTGCATCTCACTTCTCTTATTCCTGAAGGAAAACATTGTGCACCTCACGTCTGTTATTCCTAAAGAAAAATATTGTGTATCTCACTTCTGTTATTCCTAAAGGAAAATATTGTGCATCTCACTTCTCTTATTCCTGAAGGAAAACATTGTGTACCTCACTTCTCTTATTCCTGAAGGAAAACAATGTATACCTCACTTCTCTTATTCATCAAGGAAAATATTGTGTATCTCACTTCTGTTATTCCTGAAGGAAAATATTGTGTATCTCACTTCCCTTATTCCTGAAGGAAAACATTGTGCATCTCACTTCTGTTATTCCTGAAGGAAAACATTGGGTACCTCACTTCTCTTGTTCTTGAAGGAAAACAATGTATACCTAACTTCTGTTATTCCTCAAGGAAAATATTGTGTATCTCACTTCCCTTATTCCTGAAGAAAAATATTGTGCATCTCACTTCTCTTATTCCTGAAGGTAAACGTTGTGTACCTCCCTTCTCTTATTCCTGAATGAAAACGTTGTGTCCCTCACTTCTCTTATTCCTGAAAGAACACATTGTGTACCTCGCTTCTCTTTTTCCTGAAGGAAAATATTGTGTATCTCACTTCTGTTATTCCTGAAAGAAAACATTTTGTATCTCACTTCTGTTATTCCTGAAGGAAAGTATTGTGTATCGCACTTCTGTTATTCCTCAAGGAAAATATTGTGCATCTCACTTCCGTTATTCCTCAAGGAAAATATTGTGTATCTCACTTCTGTCATTCCCGAAGAAAAAAATATTGTGCATCTCACTTCTGTTATTCCTGAAGGAAAATATTGTGTATCTCACTTCTGTTATTCCTCCAGGAAAATATTGTGTATCTCACTTCTCTGTTTCCTGAAGGAAAGCATTGTGCTCTTCACTTTTCTTGTTCCTGAAGGAAGACATTGTGTACCTCACTGCCCTTATTCCTGAAGGTAAACGTTGTGTACCTCCCTTCTCTTATTCCTGAATGAAAACGTTGTGTACCTCACTTCTCTTATTCCTGAAGGAAAACATTTTGTACCTCACTTCTCGTATTCCTGAAGGAAAACATTGTGTACCTCACTTTTCTTATTCATGGACACATTCGCATTATCAAACATTTTTCGATATTGACACCGGACTAAATCAAGAATGTGTCAAGTGCCCAGGGACCTATAAAGTTAACAACCATATCTCATAACAAGTACCTACATAAGAGCTCAAAACTATTTAGCCACAGGTCCTAGGCCATACCTACTCTACCCATTGCAAGGTGGTTTCAACTCAGTTTCTTTCAATTCTTAACAATTGACAAGAGCTTAATATGTTTTACAATACCAACAGCTAGAAGACCCCATGTTTCAATCGTTGCAGAAATTTAACAACTCCACAGAAATATTTGAATAAAAATTTTAAGAAGTACTACCGAGCACGATAAACCTGACGCGATTATTGAATGTAAATATATTTCAAAGGCTTTGGACCTTCCACTTATAAAAAAGAGCAGGCAAAATACGACAATCTTGCTATACCCGGCCTGTTGTGAATCTCTGTTAAACCGGTGGAAGGTTTATCTTAAATGAAGGCATAAGTCACAACTAACTTGTAATAATTGTTTTAGTTGATATTTCTATAGGATTATTATCATATTTGGTCTATTTACTAGAACTTTACATATATAGAAAATGCATGGCATATAAAGTAGTCAATTTTAATATGAGAGAAAGTTGAACAAAATAAATTTGAAATTATCGTTCGTATGGCCTCTGACTCAATTCAAGTTTCTCATGTGACCCCTTGAAATATCTAACTGCCAATCTCGGGTAAAGAAGGATCAAATGAGGAATGCGAAATGTAGCAGCGTGTTAACCGCGTGAATGAGCGCGGAGAGGTTGGTGTTAGGTGTCTGATGTTCCATAAATCTAAAGAGACTCCATGGACAACTCAGTCAATATTCTTGAAACTTTCCAGTTCTCTGTAAATGTGTACTGAACGGTTAGCAGAAAACATTTTGGAAAATTTGGTTAGACATTTTTCCCAATAGGTGATAACTAGAAAATCAACGATAGTTATCGATGCAGACCTGTTCTAAAAGTCAATAGCTAGTTAAAGCTCAGTTAAGCGAGCGAAAAGTAATGAAAATGTAAAATGCTGCTTAAACAGTTCTTATTGCAGGTTGTTAGTTTAGAGCTTATAGACTGAATATTACGTCTCGATTTTCATATTTGAATGACAGGGATTCACAGACTCATCGGCATTTAACATAGATGTGGGTCTCCTAGTCTTATAAACAACTACTCTTCACCAGTCCTTCACCAAATAACTCAGTACATGGTAGGGTTGAGCCTTAAATACAAATTACCTCACCCAGTGTACAGTCTTCATCTCACACCTTAACATCAACAAGTATTAGAAAACCAAACCACTACGTATCTGACCACTAGAAAGTGTTTACTTTTACGTCAGCCTTCTTCTAAACAAGGTTGGGTTCATTTTACTTACTCTACTTCTACGTCATGTAAGCATTAAGTGAAAATATACCAAATAAGTATTTACTATAAAAGAGTAAGAACGAAGTCACATGTTAAAAGCAAATGAAGAAAGCACCATTTGGCAAACCGGGAACTGATCAGACCAAAAACACATCACATGGACTAACATAAAACATGATGAAAGAGGAAAATTAATGATGGGAAAAAATTGAAGAGGAAAATCATAAGACAATTCAAATATAATCTTAGCTTCAAAAATGGATAATTGGCAAGACATTTTATGTTACCTGTTTCTGAGTTATAAGACGTCATTCTATTGAAGTAAATCATATTAAAATCAACGCGAAATCACCATTACCGTAAATGACTGAATTAGCAACCCCTCCCTGCCAAGTAGCCATCCATGTCGAATAGGTATGTCGGAATAAATGCATTTTTTGCAATAAGTGCCCCCTAAACAAACGGAGCCCTAATTTAAATATAAAAACCCCTGAATTATTTGAATTTAGCAAAAACAACATATTTTATTGTCAACATGTATTTCAATATAAATCAAAACAAGAAATTATTTTTCATTTGGTCCTTTAGTGAATCTGAAATGATGTATGATCAGAAAGTAGAAAAAAAATTCTTAATCTGTTATGAGCTTATTTGAACCTGAAATATGTTCAACTTTGTGTGAAAACCCTGACGAAAAGGCTAAATTTTTGCAAAAATTTAACCCTGAAAACGAACATATATTTTTGCTAGATAGTCTGTACAGGGCATGTAAAAGTTTATTTTTTAAATAAGTCTCCGGTTCGCTAATTTCGTCATGTACGGTATCGAAATTTATCTACAACTTTAAGATCCTGCTTGTGCTGTTAAGATTTTTCAGCAACAATGCTCTCATTTCCATGCACGTCATTAAGTGTCAAGTGATTTGCATGATGTAAACATGCTAGGTCATAGCTAAGTCCATTGGAAACAGGGGTGACATTTCCCGCCACCATTTCCATTTTAAATTATTTCAAAATGCTTTGTTTACAGCTTTATAATTTTTCATTTTGGATTTTATCTTAAATTTTAATCTCTCATTATTTGAGGTTTGCCTGACCCCTACCCCCTCTACAACGTCAATGTCATTAAAACTTTTACTTGATTTTTCCAGATTCTAAAACGTTGCGGTGTCTTGTTGCATCATTAAGAAATAACTAATAAGGAAAAGTGGTTGGATTTGATTTTCAGAAGAAAGTTTTTGAAAAAATCTCAAGTTTGCTGAATTAAGGTACCCCTGTTATATAACTTCAGAAATCTTTGGGAAAGGTGATGTCATCAGAAACCGACGAGTCCAAAGAAAGGCTCTTCAAAACATTGCAAAAACTACTTATGGTCCTTTGGAAGTAGCATATTTTCTGACCCTTAGGACGTTTCCATTAAAGACAAAGACAAGAGCTAATCCTACACCCTTTGTAGCCTCTAGCATGGGGTATTAATACTAATTCTATTGTTCATAGATGCTTTTTATAGATTGTTTGTCATGCAAAGACACAATCCTTCATGATTATATGTATCTGTAACTTTAAAATAGTTAAGAATCTGATTTTAATTTTTCCGTGTGTAGTAATATTTTAGTCTCGTTTTATTATAGCTTCTGAGAAGGGCCAAATTGCTTGTTATGTAGGAAATCGCAACGACAGTATCTATAGAAATAGACGTAGTCCATCCCTAAATCTTGTAAACTATAAGAAATCGTTCTCACTTACTTCTCTTAAATTCACAGTACCTCCCGTTGATGATGTGTGTATTGTTTCTTGAAGGGCATGAACAAGAAAAGTTGTTCAGCTTGTAATTGGGCAAACAAACACCTCCATTTTGGCAAGGTAATCGGTCACATCCACTCTACAAAAACAAAACCGTAAATAAATGTATGAATCTTTTATAATAATATCAAGCAACCATAAACATGTGGCGTTTGATCTAGGCCAGCTTTCCCGAAATTGGCGTTTATGGCCACGAAGTGGTGCATGAGTACTTTCCCTGGTATCAGAATGTCAGAAACAACTATTGAATCCTCTTCTCTGGCAAATGTAACGCAAGGAATAAAATGTGGGGTTTCCTTTTACATGTGCTGCTCGAATTGGGAGTATCTGAGTCTAATATGCTTGTGATTGTGGAATCGTTGTTGATCCACCTTATTGGGCTCACATACATGGTAATCCATGATATGCATATTGAAGTCTGGGATTAAATTGTATTTCATTCGACTATCTTCAAAATCTTCAAAATTCTACACTCGATTAAGGTTTCTCAGACCAGTATCAACAGTGTAATAAAATGTGAGAGACAATCAAGAGAAAGATAACACTAGCGATAAATTTAGAACAATAGAAGAGCGAAGGCGACCGCCGAATGTTCGAATTGCAGTTTAAGATAATACATGAGGAAGTTGGACGTTCTTAGAACAGGAAGACATAATGCTGAAATCTTCAAAGGGAAATAATGTCTAGTGGTCTTACTGTGCTCAGAAACTGCAGAGTAAAACTGGCTACTTCAGGCTGATTTAGACTCTTTGATTTGTCGGACCCATCCAGAACTGTTCATTCACGTGACTAACAGAAAATTAGTCGTACGTGTAATTACGCTCCAAGACAAGCTCAACAGTTTGGAAGCAAAAAATGTTCACTGTTTTGGAATTTATATTATTCATAAATAGCTCAATTTCAGACCCTACTTCACAGTGGCATAACCAGCTCTTTTGGACTTAGGGGGGTGGGTGGGGGGTCAAATTTTATCCAACGTTCCATCGTTGTTGGAAGTGCGAACGAGATTTGAAAGTGATGTTTATACAAAAAGTACCTTTACTGTGACACATCAAGAAATACTAGTCATGAACTACGGCAATTAACCACAAAGGGATGCCTACATTGCACTGTGCAATATGCACGTCACTCGTATGCAGTGGAAAAAATTACTTATGCTAAACATAAATAGAAATTTGACACTTATGTCACACACTGGCTGAAGTCTCGGCACTGCATTGTAAAATGTACACCTTCATCAGCTATGCAGGCCCAACGGAGTGATTTTCAAAGTGAGATGGCTGGATGACTGACTTGCAGGAATGATTGCGTAGGGCCTACAGAAATGTCGAGTAGATAGGCACTTAGAAAATTCTTGTTTTTATATCGTAATACGCATCTGCCCGCAACGTGTACTTTGTTTTGTCATTTGGAGCAAGAGTTAAACTAGAGGCACGATGCATGGTTATTCTCAAATACAGATTAATACAATTCCTTCTAAGGTTGCTGATCAAGGCCATCCATGTCGCCTTTATTTAAACTTTAATACTCGAATTACATTTGCACTTTTTAGGGTAATTGCTATAGTAGGAACTTGAAACCAAAACGTATCATTGAAGTTGTCAATGATGCTTTTATCCACTTTAAGTAATTTTTTGTTCCGCAAATTTTTATCCGAGACTAGGGGGGCAAGCAACAGGCAAGACCTTCCACAGAGGGGGCACCTGCCTCCCTTTGCCCAGTAAGTTAAATGAACTACAAGTTAAGACGTAGGAGCTGAATTCACCCGGGTAATATTATAGTCTTGCAAGAAATACAAACCATGCAGTCTTTACAGAGCTGGTTTGTCTGACATCAAAACTTTCTATAGTGTGCTAAAATTTACGTATCAAACACACAGAATCATCCTTTGAAATGCCTACGGAGTGTCCCTACAAGATGCTTCTATCAGTAATGGAGAATCTGCTGTCGTGAAAGCCATGTTTTACCTCGCACCTTTTAGGCAGCTATGTTAAAACTTTCGCCGAAAATCGGGGGTAAATCTGTTGTAATATCACTGAATTTCTAAAAGTTGGCCCTTTTCGTGCTGAGATCAACGACCGTGAAATCAGTAACCTGAACAATAGAGTTTAGGTCATACCAACTGTTAATCGGCCCGACAAAATTATAGCTCGTAAATCAGTTTGTAGATGTTTCCTTGTTAAAGGAGGGGTTCCCGGATGATGGCATATTCGAGAATTACAGCTCTTGCACTCACATCTATATACATTTTACTCCGTTTATACCTGGACGTTGACAAGAAACTACTGTTTTGCAAGACTTCATCTATTTCAAGTCTTCTTCAAGTAAAAAAGAGAGGCTGGTTTCCAGAATTGCGTAGAGCTGGATGCGATGTCCACCGGTGGAATATCGGGAGCTAATGTGGCGGCTAGTGAAAAGTGAACTATGTTATCACCGGGTCACCATAGCTCAGTTGGTAGAGCATCACGCCGCGAATGCGTGGGTCCCGGGTTCGAATCTCGGTGGTGACATTTTCACTTTTCACTAGTGTCTCTTCTAACTTGCTATCAAGTAAAAAACTTAAATGATGAAATAGCTGCTCAAATAAAAAGAAGGATATACTGTTTGAGAATACTACAGCTTAGTCAAAATTGAATGCAATGATTGCTAAAGTCTGAGTTAAAGGTGTCAGTATTTCTAACGACGAAAATTTACGAAGTGCGGTTGTATTCCACGATTTTTGTGTATTTTGGCAGTTCATACTTCCGGGAGAACAATAGAACGTAACAGTTGTGACCCCTCCCTCCCTCCTGTTTATGCATTCGCCGCTCGTTCTCACTTGCCAGCATATCTGCTTCCTCAAGATTTGGAATACGTTATGTCACATTCGTTTGAGCATACAATACATTGTCTATATCATATTTCTTAAATATTTTAATACGTTAAATTTTCTACAGCCTTTCTATAGCTGTAAGGCATTGTTTTGTAATGCTCCTCCGAGAGACTCTTGTAAATCTGTCTCTGTTGTCCATAATCAATACGTTTCTGCTTCCCATATTCCCACTAATGGTGTTCTTGCAGTGCTTATATCATCATTTTCATTAAGCTTGTGTAATAGCGCAACGAGATTTCTCATATTTGAAGCAAGTATGCGATCCCAAAACTGAAATAGAACATTGTTTCTGGAAAAGGATGCAAATGAACGTTTACAGAGCCATTTCTGAATTCGGCATCCAAGACTAGTAATAATCAACTAATATTGCATTTGCTATTTTGTCAACATTAATTCTTTGTTTGCACAGTGTATTCATACGTCAAGTTTTCTTGCTTCTGATATGTATAATGCATAGAAGCTCTGATTCATATATAAGGAAAAAAGTACGTTAACCTCTGTAGTGACAGTAGTTCATACTGAGACATTAATAGAAATGCTCCCTGTGAACATTGTTAGTTGTTTGGCTCCCTATGAACAATTATAGCTGTTGGGCTCCCCGTGTTTGTGCACAGGTTAAGTCTATGAAGTTTTATTGTGGCAGACATGTTTGTGAATGCCTTAGGTTTCTTTGAATAAAGCCTACTTTTACGGCAAATTGTGTTTATTCTTCACTTCAACCTCTAGCCCTATAGAATCTATTGGCCTCATAAAACTACATCAACTTACAATCCTAATCCCTCAAAGGCGTCGTTAATGTGTCTTCGAGTCTCATTTTCATGGGCCATGGTTTCAGTCACTGCAGGAACCAAAGCCTTCACAAACTCTTCCATTTCCTTCAGTTTTGTGCTTCTCTCGCCCGTGTCACCATTGTTGTTATCACGAGGTCATTTCTTTCGGCCTTGAACCTGGATCTAGTCCAGCATCTTAGACCATTTTGTAGTTTTCTTAGCCTATCTGTTATTCCATCCTGGCCACACACCAAGCCCATTCTTACAGCTCCCTTCACTAAGTTTTCATGTTTATAAGTTTAAGCTTCCTACGATTTTAGTTTGAAAAGATATAACAAAAATAGAACGCGTTTCACCAAGAAGATATAAACCCATGGCTCATACATACGCGGCTATCTACTTTACTAGTTGCATCAATACAAGGAGCAAAGTACAACTGGCGTGTTTCTCAATTTGTACGAGGGGACAGCTTTTGCTGAGTCGTTTGTACTTTTGAAAGACATCACAGTGCAATTTCACTGAGATGTTTTGTTGCTCAAGGATTGTCACCTAGAAAGCCACAAGGACTCAATATCTGTAATTTTATAATAAATAAAAAAATTAAGAATCTAAAATTTCAATCACATTGTTTATCACTTTAACATCGTTTGTACATACCATCTTGAATAAGTGTAGACACTCCTTATCCTCCTTTACTTTAGTTTGATTCTCGTGTATATTTGCATTTAAGAGTTGACACAAACCATTTTGCTGATAATGATTTGCAGATTGGCAAGACGAAGACTTTATACAAAGAAGCATGCATTCAAGGATGTTCAGGCTATTCTCTTGTTGATATGCAGAGACGTTTAATGACGTTTGACTAAGAAAGTTGAATATCCCATATTGGAGTGAACTTGAAGCACTACGTATAGAACACAGGTAATGAGCAAGAATCAGTGATGTTAGGCATCCACTTAAGAAAGGTATGCGGTACTTCATTCTGAATGTAAAGCTTTCAGTACATCTTCTCCGTACGAACTTTTTCTTGCACTATTCCTAACCATTTCCAGCAATGGGTTATAATGTAGGCACCATGAAGTGTTCGATAAATAATCAGAGGCCTAAAATGCATGTTTATAATGAATTTTATGACCTTTGAGACAACATAACAAACAATTTTGCGCAAACTTTTATTACAATACATAATAAAGAATGGATGATTCTTAAACAATGAAATATGATTACGAGGACCAAGAAATTTTTGTTCCGAAGAGCAATGAGCGCGCAAATGAAGTTAGTTGAACATCATGTGGCAATAAAAACAAAATATAATTTGCCAAGTTTGTGATGTTATCAACACATTATGGTCATGTTTTACATGCTTTGCTTGAATTTTCTTATCAGGCATCTATAGTTCCAAGCTTGTAATTACAGATTTCATGTTTCTTTTTGACACTCCCGTTTAAGTTTAGAAGGAATAAAACAATATCAACTCGACCACCGAGAGAGAAGATCACATGATGTAACTATCACAACACGTTTCTAAGGGAAACTGGAGAGCTTTATTCAATCTCTACTTCTCAACCACCGTTTACCTATTACCCTTAAACCTGACCATAAGTTTATGAAAATCACCTTAACGAATATGCGTATCCTTGGTAACAATGACAAGCACCTAAAAGCATTCGTAGATTCCCTTTAAACTATTCCAAGAAGCTAAAGGATAGATAAATAACAAATCCAATTATAGACGTTCTATGGTATTTGTCTTTATAAGTATATGAATAGTTTGTGTGTTGCCGGTGTGCTTCCTCTCTGATGTATTTCAACAAAAATAGATCAGTTACTTTATAAACTAACAGAGCCTCGATTTGAAAATCAGAGTTTGTAAAATGGAAACAAGTAACAAGTGACAACCATTCTATCTATGCCTGCCCAATAACTGTCAGCTCCATTTCTACCGCTTTCAAACAAAAGCGCGAATACCTTCTGTTTACACTAGAATGCCTATCAATCTTGAATCGTTAATAAACGCATTCATACGTTAAAATAATAATAATAATAATAATAATAATAATAGTCCTTATATAGCACTGATCACAAATTCTCACTGAGGGCTTTACAGTTTATCAATCCTAAAATCAATACTTCCTATTTATTTAAAATAATTATTAAACAAATACGTTATGCGCCCTCGTTTCTCGTATTTTCACTTGGAGCTCAGTATTGAAGCAATTGTAAAATTGAGGTTTCGGTTTTACCAAGCCAGTAATAAACTTTGGAAAGATTGATCCTCTTCCAATAATAAGGGAATACCTTAAATATTGTTTAGGTTAGCTTGGTAATGATATTCAGATAACGATGATCTCAGAATCATTTCCTAGAATCCCCAACAGTATAGCATACTCTAAATCCATTAAGTCAATAAAAGTCTTGCCAAGGTACATTTTTAGACAATCACAAAGTAACACTTTAAGCCTCATTATCAGGTAGAGGCCGCCCAAAGTGATATATTCTCACACAAATAATTGAAGAGGTTTGTGGTCTATAGAGCCATATATTCTTAACAGGTCGGGTCGATTTGAATTTCTCAAGAGTAATGATTTTACTGGTTTACTTTGAGACAAAGCGAGTTTTTCTTGAAGAGACTTGCCTGTAAAAGCTTATTCCCATGGTTATGCTTCGAGGGTAAAACGACTTTAACAACTAAAGCTTAAATTCAGGGTGCACACTTTTGCTGCATGTTGCTCTGCCGATCACGATAAAGCGACTCAATGTCAAATTATGTTCATTTCTCTAGTCGCCATCAGCTCCTCATCCAGTTGTACATCTACACCAAACTTTACTCTATTTATTCTATTCTTCGTTGATAATTATTTAAGTTGTTTCTAGGAAATTTTACAAGAGTATGCCCCAAGGTATTGACTTATGCTATCTCTAAAGAAAACTGAAAAAGAAAATAATCCTCAAAAGATTTAACATGTTATAATTTAGTAGGTCATCAGCTAACATACTATTTCTTCACTGTTTCTTCAAATTTTCGATATCGCTTTCATAAGGAGCAATTTGCTAACAGATAAATGCTGCAATTGTTTATTTTTTCAGCATAAAGTAATGTAATATTATGTAATTAACACTCAATAAGAATTGATAATCGAAAATTTTGTATTTATGATTTTGTTTGTTATGAAGCAAACACAAACCATTCTCAGAGGAGTTTTTACAGAGGACTTGATGACTTTTGTTAATTGGGCAATCTTCGAGAATTGGCGACACAGCCAAATCAATATCTTTAAGCCTGTTGGGTCAGAATGGAAGAGCAAGGCAGATAATATCATTATCGAACAAAATTTTTAACCGAAGCTTACCAGGTCGGAGCTGGCTACCTCCGAGACCTTATCAAGGAAACAGGAGGACACAGCAGGAGCCCTGTTACCTTGCGACAAAGTTTTTGCGTCGATTTTCCAAAAAATTTCTTAATATATAGAGGTGTGTGGAAGTGGTCCCCCTTTTTGCAGCTT
>JAAAKL020000101.1:40061-62300 GCA_010016065.2 Carybdea cf. marsupialis auct. non (Linnaeus, 1758) | reverse complement strand
CCAGGTACGTTGCAAGTCAATATTACCATAGAATTTCCTGATTCCCAGATCACTCATCTGTTTTGTATTGCACTGATTTCAGTTAAGTTTGACACGTCTTTGGGGGGCATCGCCTTTAAGAAATTTGTGAAACACAAGGACTTGGTGAAGGTCAGAATGCAATTAATGCAGTTTCAAATTGAAAAAGCATAGGGTACTTTACCTGTTGTGCGCTCTTTTCATCAAGTACCTTCAGCCTCGATTTACAATGCCTCCTGTCAGTAGCAAATTATTCGCAGGCATAACTACATTACTTAGTGTTCTCTCTTTTATATACTCATCTTCGTTGTGCATGTCGATGTGACAGGGCGATACATACTTGATGTGAAGGCCATGAGTGATCTAAAAACCTTGATTTTGATTTGAGATTATGCAAAATTATCCTTTTAACACATTTCTGAGTAACTGTTTATCAAAGATTATTTGTGTCATTTTTATACAATCTCAGCCGAAGCCGTTCTGTGTCAAGCCATTGTTGAAGATATAAACCTAGTTACTGACCAGAATGTGAGCACATCCATGGTCTCTGAAATTCTTTGCAAGAAAATCTGATGGATTTTAGCTTCTATGTTTGGATGATACGTGCTTTAATGTCACAAGTGATGTAGAACGCCAAATAGGATCACGTTTCGTAACCTCCCAGTTTGTTTTGTGATTCACTCCCGAAAATACCGTCTTGTCCATGCCTACTTGATCTTGTATGACTTTTATATTTGGATACTGTTGTCACAAAACTACAGGGTTTAGTATGCTATAATCAGTCACTTTTTCATTATGATTGTTGTGCTTCCTAGATACCGCATTTATCATTATTTCATCTGGTTTCAGGACTTTGCCATGACTGGGCACTTAAACGGCAGTCGCATACCTAGAGACACTTCAAAGCCCAAACAACCCCGGTGTAGGATATTGCTGATTGGGCTTTACCCGACTGGTTACGTCCCTGTTGAACCCTTTCTGACCCGGATGATTACCATAACAGACGTCTTCCGGACTTGACATTATTACAGTGGACATGTCACCGATTTACAGTCTCCTGAACTGGACACTTCCGAGTCCGTGCAGGTCCCTTAACGAAAATTTTCCCTACTTAACTTTTTTTTCGCCTTGCAGACTATTTTTAGTAGCTATTTGAATTTTCCCTTTGAATTTCATCTTAAGACATTTAGAAAAAGTGTGAGGAAAGCCGAGAAAATGTTACCATTTCGAGTTTTAACACGGTATCCACTCATTCACAGTGTCTGCTCTACCAACTAAACTATAGTTAATCTTGGCTATAATATAATCAGTTTTTTTCTAAACTCTGAATGAACTCCCAATCTTCCACCAGTTAAGATCGATATCAATCTCTACTAAACATTTGTCAGTTGGACGACGACCATCCGTTCCATATCCGCAATTGAATGGCCAGGCCAGCCGTAGCTAGGAAATCGAAGTTAGAAAAAGAAAAAGTGTTACAACAGTTATTACAGTGAGGACGAATACTGGAAAGGGTAGGCCTAGAAAACCATCCGTTCCAATTAAGAACCCCGGCATTTATCGTTGGCTACTAAGTAAGCGACAATAGAACCCCGATAACAGCATAATCTATTTCGCTAGTCGCTATATCAGCGTCACATTCGCTGTTGTAGTCTATGTAATGTAAATTAGTTAGAACTCCAGTAGTGGTATATTTCCAGTTTTTTGAGTATCTTTTATCATATTAATTGTATCACTTCATACCATTTATTCTGGATAAACTTGCAACTGTTAATATAGTGTAGGTCGCCAACTTCGCTTGGCCTTATGTTAATGAACTACGAGGTTACAATGTAGCTGGCTACCAGGTTACATTTGTAACTAACATAAAACAAGTGCATATTTCTGGATGACTAATTGGTTTAAACTAACTAACTAAAACTGATTAACTGATTAATGATTGACGGATATCAGTAATCACATTTCTTCAAATAACTTAATTTTGTCATTAGTATTGATAGCAAGACCTTTCTTTGCTCGTTTTGTAATAGGTTAAGACGTTAGGTTTATGACAAACGAGGCTCAACCGTAGCAGGTTACGGGGCTACATTTGCAGCTAACTTTACAAAATTGTAAGAGTAACGTGCTGCTTCTTACTAAGCTTGAAAACGCGAGCTTTTGAATTCAAGCAGATATATTCAAGTGACTCCACCAATTAGGCGGTCCATTTCACTGCATATTTCTCTTTCAAAACAAATATGACGTCTGATGGCTACAGTCATTTACGGGATGACTTTCTTGCAGTGATATTTCAATTTGTGTCGCGTGATTATTGAGGTTTGTACTTAATTTCTTTATTGCATGCTAAAGTAGGTTGGACTCAAAACCTTTCGCAGCTTAATGCTACCTTAGCTTGCATCTGATAAGATGCCCCGATCATTTGTCGCTCTACATTTAGCGTACTACCATGCAGTCCTCTGTGTAATCAACTGTACATACTTGCTAAAAACATTTTTTGCACTTTTCCACTCGTAACTTAACTTCACGGCTACAAACTTTGTTCTATTGGGACATGAAAGCTGACGCACCTGCCAAAACTTCGTGTCAAGCCTCAGAATTTTTAAAACGTTTGTTACGTATTTTATTTTGCACTTTGCAAATCGCGATTTATTCTCTAATGGTTGCTGATGAAACTATTTAATTTGTTATAAAGCTGCACGAAATAGTGAAAACATTTTAGTACTGAAAAGCCTTTTTCGCATGACACTCCTCAGAGTACAGAAATCGTCAGAATTGAGATAGAAAGAAACTATAAAACTTATACCAAACTGTGTCTTGAAAGTAGCCAATTAGAGGTCTGACTGCTAGATTAGTGTCGTTTTGACCAATCAGAGACCAATTTGTTTTGTAACCTCTTTGTTCTTTTACAACAATTATCAAACGACTAACTTGCCCAAATGATGTTATCGACCGTTTTTGTGGGGCATCACCCCCTATATTTATTCCTTATTTCTTCCTATTCTCACAGGTGCCAGTGTTACTTTTCATTTTACTGAAGGAGGCAAGATTCCGCCCTTCAATCAGTAGCCTTTAAAATCCTCAGCTCTTATGGATGTTTTACGAGATCTGTGTTCCCCAATTTCGTAATGTTTCCCTTATCTGATACCTATAAAATAAGGTATTTATTCATAAGGCTGATAAGTCACGAAACTACCTGGTAACCTTCTACCGTAGCCTGGAGAATAGGTCAATTCAGGCCTCCCACTCTGTCATAAAATCATAAAAAGTCATGAAGAATTGAAATTTTGAGATTGTTATTAAAAAAATAGTCAAATGTCCAATGTTTGCGTGAAAAACTCTAGACCTGCCACAACAAGGCTGTAATCCTGAATTTTTAATGATTTTATTGACAATTTTCGTGGTATTTATTCCATGATGTTAAAGTTTAGGGGAAGTTGTGGCCCTTTCATTTTGTGCGCCCATTTGCTTTCCGGAAGTGATTTTGCCCCAGATATGGCCCTGGTGTGCATGCCTAGAATATGGCATGATTTTACGATATTTGTCAGGATAATATTTCAAATGACCAATGAATAACGTAAATTGTGTCATAAAATGTCATAGTCATCACTGAAAAATGTCCTAAAATCTCCCAAAATTTAGCCAGAAAAAAATAATTAATTTACAAAATTGTTTGATTTAAATTGGGAGGCCTGTCAAAGTTTCTGTATTAGAATGATTGCATTTGACCACCAAACGAAGATGGATAGTTATATGTTACCAGTACCTCGTCGTTTTATTTGAAATGGAATTACACCGCGAAATGATGTGATTAGCTGATTGTCTAGAAGATGTTCTCGTGCTACCAAGAGACCGCGTTTTGAAGCTTGGTCGGTAAAACCTTGTTTGCCGTACACTTGTTTAAAGGTATCTGCAAATTCAATTCAGCGACCAAAGCAGGGCAAGGTTTTGCAACAAATATTATAAATATGAACAACGTTTTCACCATGAACAACATTGTGACGAACACAGGGATACAGTCTTGCCTATGTATTGGCGTGGGCCCTTAATTGAGATGGGGTTCACATGTTGATATTTTAAAAACCTTTGAGCTATAGTTTCAATGTTTTAAAAAATATTAGCGTGTTTGAGTGACTGACACTCCGTAGCGAAGATACGTTACTTCAGGTAATTGAATGTTTATGTTACCGTAACTGACCCGCTCTTTGACTCGCATGATAGATTGCACTATAACCTTTTCTCCTTCTATAGGGTACAGCATCGTGCACAGCACGAATATTTCTTTGGAATTTTTACGACAAATTAGTAATCTCGGATATCGACGGAACTATAACACGATCAGATGTACTTGGCCAGATGTTGCCACTGGTAGGGAAAGATTGGTCGCAAATGGGGGTAACAGGCCTCTACACGAAGATCAGGGAAAACGGATTCAGGTTTCTTTACTTGTCAGCCAGAGCTATTGGGCAGGTAAGATAAAAATCAAGTGACATGGAGAACTTGGTTTACTAATGCTTGTATTGGCTTTTAGCAGTGCTGCTTGTCCCCTCATTCCATGTACAACGTACTGTCTATCTGATGGTCGGATTCGTACCCTCAGTGCCTCGGGAATGGAATTTAAAGGAGATTATTGATGCTTTATGTAGGATTTTGGCAGGTAGAACAACTGAAAAGCGTGGTATGAACCTCTCAAAATGTTGATTCTTGCTACAACCCCCCTCTCATGATTGTCCTTTTTTATATTTTTTGTTCTTTTTTCTCCTGTATGGTGCTTTACTCTCACTTTCTCGCCGTGTTCTTCTTTCTCTTTTTTCTTTTCTTTTTTCTTCTCTTTTTTCTTGTTCTTGCTTTCTATTCTTCTGCTTCTTGGCCTTCCTCCGCTGATTTTATGTCTGCTTCTTCTCCTTCTGCTTCTACTACTTCTACCTCTAACTTTACTTTTTCTTCTACGTATGCTTTTGCTTCTGCGTCTTCTTTTTTTGTATCTTCTCCTCTTACCTCTGCTACTTCTCCTCTACTTCTTATACTACAACTTCTGAAGAGCAGTGCAGATGAAGCAATAGTCTCTTCCATTTTGGAAATACAGCATATGTCACATAATTGATTGTCGTCATGTTATTGCGCCGTTTTCCAAGCCTCTTAACTATAACGTATGTATGTTCGCTTGTATTTCATAGCAAGCGAGAATTGGAAAGACCGACGCCTTTTCAATCTTTCATCAGTTGTTTGTAAAGTTGATACTAAGACGTGAATTTATAAGAAAGATTATCGGTTTGAATTTCTTTGTTAGATAAAACATAGATGCTCAATCTGAGAGTATTCATACTTATATGATACGTATTGATTTTGTTGCAAGTAATAGTCATACACTTGCGCTACTGGTACTGCAAAACTGCTGTGAATGTGACTGAAACAATTTGTAATCATTGAAAGAATTTTAAGATTTACGAGTAAAACATAGGAATGGTTCATTCGTGAAAAGAGGTTTTCTGATCATTTCAACCTTTGCTGTTTGGGACTTTTCTTTAATATGTTACTTTAGGAAGGATCGTTTCAAGACATACCAGCAAGAGTCCGACTTTGCATTTCCTTCAAACCAGATGAGACAAATGAGTACAGCTAATAATCACCTGTCATTGGACACTACCAACGCTTCAAAGCTGTATCTTCAGAATGAGCGCGTTGACAGAATCTTGACTTAGCGATATATTGCGCCGTTTGCTATCGAAATAGGTTTGCTCTAGGAGCTTATGAACTTCGTTAGATAACTATGGTGCGACTAGAGAGTATGGTCGTCCAAATTGAGGGGCCTTTCTCTGCCCGATCTACCCAGCATTGATTAGTTAGCCTGCCAGGTGATTTATTTTTTAGTTAGGGTACTTTCAATTTCGGGGCTATCATCAAGGGCCACTAATGAGTGCCTTATCACTGATAATATATCTAGATCGTAAACGAATTTTATCACTTTTTCCTCCTCTTATAGTCTCAAATCACCAGAGACTTCCTGAAGAGTGTTCGCCAGGGAGAACTCACGTTACCTGATGGCCCAGTCCTTTTGACTCCAACATCTTTGCTCAAAGCCTTCCAAAAGTAGGTGAATCTTTCCAAATTATTGCAAAGTGTCTACTGACTATTTTTCTGCTTAATTTTAGTTTTATACTTAGTACGCAGCGGAAAAGGATGCACTGGGTAGTGGAACTTACTGTACGTTTGCGTTTGAAAGTGCTCTTTCAAGCCAAAGTATATTATACAATATCGAATCTGATGTTGAAAACATGTTAGCTGGGTTGAAATAAAATATTGTGATTTTTTGATGCTTGAGCGGTGTTCTTGATACTCTAGTATAAATCCAGGGGATGCATAGTAGATATTTAGAGTTAGTTTAACAAAGGTCTGTTGAAGTTAAGTTACCAAAATACTGCCCACCCAGTAACTGTTAGGGAAGTATGAAGCAGCTCTCGCACTACTTAGCTTACGTTAATCTTTTCCTTTCCATCCTTGTCATCGTTATTCGCAGGTTACAAAATGGCAATAGTTCCTTTAAACGCAAAGGTATCGAGGTAAGGAAATCCTTATCCAAGGGAAGTTCCCAATGAGAAGATAACTGATGTAATCCTTAAAATAGTTTAACCTAACGGAAGCAATCTCAAAATTTTCTAATAGTGGGTGGAGTCCCCAAAGTGAATAGTTTGAGAACACTTGAACAATCTATTCCCTTTCCTGTCTGTCTACTATTTCATCGGTGAAAGTACACTGCATAGCATGGTCATTTCCATTATGATATCAAATTTGTTTTGGAGCCATAATAAAATTCTTGATGCCAGCCCTAGTTTATGAATTTGCCCCAAACACATAAAAAGGCGTGGTATCACTGATTATCTCACAAGTGCAGATTCTAATAGCAATAAATCCTGACAACAACAACTGTTGTCTGTGTAGACACCTGGAGCCTTTGTAGCCAAAGTAGCAAGGGATTTCGATGAATAGTCTAACATTAACTAAATGCCAACGGTACTAAACTTGACACATTCCTTTGGACATACATGTTAGTTGAAGCAATTGATATACATTGAAGTAAACATCCTGTACCTCAACGCTACGAGATTTCAGTTTGTTAATCTTTGCTTCAGTTTAGGACTGAACAATGGTGTAGATGCATTGACTTGAGGCTCATGCGCCATGTAAAGGTTGTGATACGGATGTTGAGGTTTCCACTTCATGCGCACACAAGATTTTCTTGTCTTATCAGTATTACCAAGTTGGTTTTGCTTCCTGTATAAAGTTTGTAAGATTTCGCTTTTGCCCGTTAAAAATATGGAGGCCATATGCTCCCCTTGCTTCTTTTGCTTAAATTCCTTCCGTAACACTTTTGTAAGCCTTCCGAACTTGAAAATTAAAAAAACACTGATTTCTAAACAGAGTTCTAATTGTAACCTCTTGTAGAGGATTTACAGGACGATGTGTTACACTACATCAGAAAACGTCCGTAAAACATGCCGTCCATGACCTTGTAATGACATGGTGTGATACCTATAATAATAAGTACTGTGGGGAAATTCTGGCGGACTGTAAAGTGTGCCGCCATGTTTGCCTTTTGTTGATGAACGCTTAAGTTGTGGTCACGCTGTAAGACTCTAGTTACGTGCAGACCATTAGCACGTTGGTTACATGCAACATGGCGTGTCCGTAAGAGAACGGTTTTGTCGTTGCTCTGGAACTTACGAACCAGGAGTTATACAACTTCTGATTTCAGTTTTACTAACATATTTCAGGTACAGATCATTGATTATGTGTCTTGGTGCCCCGAAGACCAGATGCACTGTGTAAAAGGGGAAAGGCAATCATTTGGTAAACCAAAGACAAATACTATAGCATGTAAAACATTTAAGTATTCAGACACCGTATATAGCTCTTGGGTTCGTCTCTTACTATTGAGGCCACCCAAAGTTGACTGTGTGTGCATTTAGATAGAATATCTAAATGTTATAGAGAGAGATGGACCACAATTTTCTTGATATTAGCACTGTCAAAATAGTTAATCCGTTGCGATCCTGATATAAGTTGCTTAGTTTTGATTTTATCCGCTTGTAGGTGTATTGTTCGTAATGTGTACGGCTTTCTGTAAACAACTTGCCCAGTACAAAGTATATACGTCAATTGATTTCTATTTTCAGCAAGCAATAATTGTTGATCTGGGTTTAAAATTTAAATGACGTCAAGAGGCAAAGATTTAATTTAAACTGAAGTGTTTTATAATTGTGCTTCTGTGGAATCTAAAAGGCTGTACGTGCCCAAGGTCTTGCAAATGAGCTGCAGTAATGAATCCGTTAAAGGTTGATTTTTCAATTGTCATCAGATACGTGACACGTAAAAGATACCTGTTTACTTATTGTACAATATCAATACCATTACTTCATTAACTACAAAAATGAGATAAGGAGGAGTTTTTGAAGTAATACTAGATTCACGTTTCGAGGCACGTGCGGCAATTTTATAATGATTTCTCTTAAACAGTGGTGCATAACCTGCGGACTTAATTGTCACTTTAGTTTCTTAAGGAAGGCATTGTTACAATACCAAAGCAGCCCGCTTTTTGTAGAAAGGCGTTCTGAGCTGGTCTCCTCATGCCAAGTCTTACTGATGTTACCCTTTTCATCCTCATATTGACTTATATTGACTCTTTCCTTAACGTTTAATTTTGTAAATGTAATTGGGTAATAAATTTGACTTCATTAGGCCAACCAACAATTGAAACTTTTTACGCTAAGTAGTTTTTGAAGATAGTTTTTTGCCGTTGGTTTCCTCTTGGGGGTCATTATTCAAACGTATTCAGAACCGCACTACCGATCTCAGAGATGGACTAGGATGACCTTTCATTGTTTTGATCATGCAGTCAGATAAAAGAGAGGTCGTTGAGGTCTTACATAAATGTTTAAGGTGGTTTCAAATTGATTGAAATTAAAATTTTGGTAGCAAATTAAAAATTTTTGCTAATTGTTGTCTGAAGATTATATAAGAAGTTCTACTTTGGAGCATATCAAAGTTTATTTTATAGTGCTATGTGGACCTAACATGGTGCAGAAAGAGGAATATTGAACTTAATCTGTCTCCAGTGGAATGACTGTCAACTTCAAGATGAGAACGAGGCAGTCTTAGGTCCTGAAAGAGTTTGGTTTTCTCTTAAGGTATACTCGTCGGCATGATTCACAAACGTAAAAGTAGTTGAAAAAGAGAAGTTTTTGGATTTAACATTGAAAAGAGCACATATAGTGAAGACGTGTACTAATCATGGCAATGTTTCTACGCAGAGCGTTTGCCAACAATATTTCTTTATTATGTGGCTCATATTTGGACATTTTTTATTAGTCTTCTACTTATGCATTTTCAGTACATTTGTTTTTCACACGTTCGTTTTGAATGTGCTGAAGTTCACCTCTGTCACAATATTTTGTGAACTGACACTGTACGGAATCCGGGAAGTGATAATGAGATCATGCTCTATGGAGTCAGAAGCCCAAAAGGGCAATGGGTCTTCCAGCAAAAAGACCGCCACAGGTTGCCCCCAAAGTGCTTTGTTTCGCATCTTTAGAGCTTTATTCCGGCAATTAGGTGGTTATTTGCAGTTCAAATTCCAAGTACTGCACGGAAAAGATGATTTTTTTTCATCCATTTATTTATGAGGTTAGGTCTGATGAGAAGTCATACAATACTTAGCCCGAAATATTCTCAGTCTTCTTTGTTTGCGCAGCCCTGCATGTGCTACTTCAACCTCAAAGAATTCTTTAATGTCTAAAGTCCACCAAGGCTTTTCACCTACGCTTCCCTAGTTTAACGAAAGGGTATATAACGAGAAACTTGAGGTGCCTTTTTATATTAAAAATATTGACTTGTCCAACGTAGTCAGACGTTAAAGTCCTCTACTACCGTGCCTTTTGCAGACCCGTTTGAAGCACGAAAAGGAGGCTCGCGTCAGTGCTTCTTCAAGGTTTGTAAACACTCGACCCGATGATGATCCTCTTTTGATATAACTGAATGTTAGGAAAAGACAAGATATCATGTTTGTGAAAATTAGGATCCTACGTATATCCATAATCTACTGCTGCTCCCCTTACATATATGAATAGACCTTGCTTTATGCCTTGACAGTACGTTATGAAAAAGATGGAATGACGAAAATGTAACCATTAACCACTTTTCATTCTAGGGAAGTTCTAGAGAAGAAGCCAGAGGAATTTAAAATTGCGTGCATGCGTGACATCCAAGGCTTGTTTCCCAAATCCAGGAATCCGTTCTACTCTGGCTTTGGAAATCGGATAAACGTAAGAACAGTATTGTTTCTTTATTTTGGTTCCATTTTTTTTACTTAAAGGTCTTGAAAAACATCTTAGGGCAAGTTTAAACGAAAGTAGTTTGGTACTTGTTGACCAACTGAACCTTACATTAGGTAAGCCTGAACTGCGCAAATTTGCCTAAAAATGCTCACTTTGCCAGAATGGTATAAAACGATGGGCCTGAATCGAGAATCACGAGACGTAACCCTGATCAAGTAAGTTTCACGGATATTTTAAAACAATCTTAGGTGCTATAATTCCAAGAAGTGCTGCCGAATAATCAGTGGGTGCCAAGGGTGATAATATAGAAAGAGATCGAAAAATTTCTGTACATCTTAAATCACAGATGGGATAATAGACATTTAGGGGACTAGGGCAGGTACTAATGGTATAAGGTTGGCACTCTATCTCTTATGTATTTGAGTAACACGGTAAAGTAGAGAATAGCGCGTTTCTAAAGGTATAATTCCCCAGTGAGGTGATTTAAGGTGATGGGAAAATATGGCATAGGTAATGAAAGAGATACATTGTATATTTTCCGAGACAATATTCAATCTGCTGGATTTCTACGCAGATAAATAGGTAATAATAAGTTGCCACCGGAAGTGTCATGTTTTACAATCGGTAGAGGAGACACCGCGAATTTGCAGGGCAGTCACGGGTTCGAATCCCCATGGTGATGTATTTTAATTTCGTTAGTATCTTTTCAAAATTTGTTGCGTTTAAGCCAATTAAACACGTGGCGACTGTTTAGCTAGCTACCAAGCTACATTTTGATCCAAGTTCAAATGAATGTAAGACCAGCTTGCTGCTACTGACCAAACTTCAAATCGCTTGGTTTTGGAACTATACAATGATCGCCTAGTCGGTCGAAGGATCAAATCACTTAACCGATTAATTTCATTTCAAACAACTAAGCCGTCTTGATAGTTGCAGACAATAAAGCGATAAAGGCCTGGTACTAATGTTTCAGTTTATGGCATGTGAGCATGGACCTACATTTTCATCATCTCCTTGCAAGCTACAGCAATACTGATGTTATTTTCAAGCAGCGGTAGCTTACAGTCTGGTTACAGGTAGCAAGCTACCAATCACACAGGAGGCTGCATGTAGTAAGCTACCACGTAGCCACGTTTGTCATCAGCTCTAGAAAATTTGACTAAAGCGGAATCCGTTTGTACAAGTAGCTTTAACAGTTTTGTTGCACCCCTGAAATATTACCCCTTGTATCTGAAGAAATTACTCGTAGAAGAGTAATGCATAGTTCCTTTTGCATATGTTCTCCACCTTTCGTAACCTTCCACACCTCTGTGCCTTGTTTATGTTGCTGTTTTTTCTGTCGACTCGACTGTTAGTCGGCTTTACATGTCGACTATTTATAATGATTAGTTCAGAGTAACTGTCGCGGAAGTAAGCGAGACATTTCGCGTGGCATATCTTAAAACTGCATGAGTAAAACCTTTTAGACTGTGCATCTTTTAACTACCGGACTCACATTATGTCCTGTGCTAAAATTGTTCCATTTCACTTCTTAAAATATCTTCCATCTTGGAGACGAACACCTTGAAGAAGATAGTACTATGTACAAGATACCACTGACTTTATTGCAATCGCCCAGCTATTTACGTTATGCCAGGTCCGGCATTCCTCTTATCCTGAAACTTTGGTAATATGGCAAGGTTTTAATTGCAAACTGGCACTCTCGTTCTGCCATGACGCGTCATTACTGCTCGATCCAGGCTATTTCGAAAACGTGATAGCTTTAGAACGTATGGAAGCGAGGGCTTACAGATGAATTGGGTAACTCTGTGATTTTATTTTGAGGAAACTCGAGGGTAGAAATATGTATGAGTGGTTTCCCGCCGTCAAGTTTCAATTTTGAACCAGACCATAAGATTATTTCGCATTTAAGTACTAAAATTTACAGTTTTTCACATTCGCATAACATGCCCGCACCGTGAAGCACAACTTGGAAGCACGCAGAAATATGCTGCCGATTACGAGAAAACAAAAGTTGTACAATCATAGTAGCCAATACGATTTTGAATAATCGATTGCTGCTTTGTTGGCTTGTTACGAGAAAAAATATCGAGGTAGTCTCCAGTTTGTGATTAGATTACAATTTTGTGTGGAGAGCAGCCCGCTGTATCGCTAGTTACTGTACTACAGGTCTAGGCCTGTCCAAAAAAGAGGGTAAGATAAAGGATTTGATCCGCGTACACGTCGTAAACAGGTGGCATAATTCATATTTAAACGCTTGCTCTGATCTGAAAAGAGCAGAAATCGCAAGGAGATCTCTTGGCAGTGTACTGTCTGATACGAACACGTTGTTTCCAGGCGTAATTATTGATATAGAATATTGCTAACCACATGCTGATCGGGGGGTAATGCCAGGTTGTTTTCAAAACGCAAAGCCCGAGGATCAATGTATATTTGCAGTGCGGTCAACTAGCGATGTTTATACTGTAAGTGTTCTTCCCAAAGACGATGGCCCATTTTTGTTTGAGGTAGAGGTGGGGGATCCGGTTTTTTAGTTGCACACTCTTAGAATTATAGCATTTTTAGTTGCAGGTAACAAATTGTAGTCTGTGAAGAGCTCATCGATTTTTACAAAATATAAAATTCAAAATATATGATGCATTTGCAGAAATTACTTTTTCCCAAGAAACCCAATGTAGTAGTTAAGTTGTTACTTTTATCAGTTATCTCAGTGCTAGTTATGTCGTTAATTAATTCGTTTAGCTATTTATTAAGTTTTCCCAGAAGCCGGCGAGAGTTCAAGTCAGTCATTACTTTTACCTCGCGCAAAAATTTTCCAAAGCCATATTTGAGAATAACTCATATCTAGGATTTCGCTTACCGACACAAAGTCGACTGCCAACAAGGAGTAGTATGAAATATTGAGCACGCTCTTCCGATTCTAAGCAAAAAGGGCCCATTGAGCAACAAAACCCTGCATGGTGAAATGTGTAAGATGAAATAATCTCTTCCGACAGTTTTATTACATTGGAGCCGCATATTATCTACCACCTCTGAGAAAATGGAGATATTTTCCCTCTTAACTAGTCTTTGACTCTGCTGCTGCTTACACGGCTCAGTATCGTAGTTTGAGATTATAACAATGATCCAAGGTAATGATGAAAATAAGTGAGTAAACGTATTCTCTTCTTTCAGAACCGTAGAAAGGAAAATGGGGGAAATGCTTGTAATGGCATAGATTACACTTACTAATTTTGTAGACTTCTTTTCACACATCATTGTACACGTAACGATATGACACGTTGATTTGGGTTAAGATTGTGTCTTGTGATGAGCGTAATATCTGGACATTAGCGTGCGAGTCTGGCGAAAACTATGATTCCAGAAGGAGAACATGGTTACGTGAGCGCCTTAGGTTGTGTCTGATGTAAAACAGAGGGAAAAGCATAAATGTTTTTTGACTTACCGATGGGAGAAGGAAATATCTTTCTTCTCAGGCGATTTGCCCATGAAAACTTGGCAGGCTATCGCTTTTATTAAGTAGGGTTGGAAAGTCTTGTGCGAAGCTTGTCTATTAGTTCATGTGCGTGCAAACAAGTACCATACGTGCTGATCACCCTAGCTCTCCCGAAACACCTTTTTCGATCATGTTTATCAATATTCCTGAAACACATCTTGACAGCAAGCAGTACCTTCAATGTCGCAATTCGATTTTTCGGCTGTGTTAGAGTACTTACCAAGTTTCAAATGAAGCCAGGTACTTGTGTGTACGTGCAATAGACGTTGCGTATCAGAATCTTATTCTTCTCCTTCTCTCCGCAATTGAACAGGATGTTTATGCCTATCGCGCCGTAGGAATACCAATTTCACGGATTTTCACGATAAATTACAAGGTATGGAGCTACATTTTCAAAGTTTCATGTCTTATTTATGTCGCTTATTTTCCTTATTGATTGGCAATAATTTCTCTGAGTAGTGAGCCTCCTCCCTGGTAGTGGGGTCTTTGTTGTTTGTGGGTTGATCATTGAAATCGCCGTTCAATTGTAAGGTATGCGATGGTTAGATGAAGGAACGGGCGTATAGTGAACTTGACAGAAATAGAAGATATAAGATATGTATATAGTTGCTGTAGGTTTATGATCGTGTAGTGGCATAAAGGCACGTTAGGTGACTAGTAAATATGAGTTTGCATGAGATCGATTTTCAGTTCTTCCTTTCACGTAGGGCCTATATTAGGACAACGCTTGGGCGGAGTTGCTGTTGTTTTACCGCGTCATACTATATATTCCAGTAAACTAGCGGCGAGGTGTGCAATAACTAACAGGAAGGATGTTAATCTTAGCTCCATTCGAATTAGGGGTGGGTTTATCTGCTCTATATCTTTTGCTGAAATTTGGTGATCTTTCTGGACAATGTGAATTTGATCACGTTGACACAATAAGCCCACACCCTTTCCCATCCCCGCTGTGACGTCATTGCAGATCTGTGCCTTAGCTACACATATTGAGAATTCGTGATAAGTTTGATTATATTGTTTTTTAAACTATACTTTTTATGACCTGTTTTGACCTTTGCTTGATTATTTTTTCTTACCTCGTATTACATATATTTATATTACGAATAAATTAACGACAGAAAATACTTCATTTTTGAGTACACATTGCATACATTATAAGTTGTGAAGCTGGTCCTTAATTCCACTTTGTATATCCTAGCATGAATTGTAATTGCTAAAAACGAAAGGAAATGGTATGGACTCTTTGTGGTAATGGAAGATGAGAATTACGTTCCTTCTGGTCCTTTATCAAGAACTAAATAAATGTAATAAGACAATAAGATAATAAATATGTTAAATAAACAATGGGTTATAAATGTGATGGTGTCATCAGTGCAAAATGTATAGTTCATAAGTTTGTAATAGATGATCATCAATAACAGCTTAAAGAAGCGATATGTGTGATAAATGACGTGTCTATCACAAATGGTTTTCAAATCATGCAAGTTTCTCTACGGTCACCGACTTTTGAATTTTCACCTAGAAGGTGCAGTCAATGTAAAAGAAATTGCTGATGTTAGGTTAATTTTGACGTTTCAAGTAAAAACGTTACTTTTTCTAAGAGATAATACGTTTGACCATGACCTTGTGGTGTGTAGTGCATACTGGAGCACTCCTGACGATTTAATTTAGGAGGGTTAAATCAACCCCGTCCCTACAAAACCCCACCAAACACCTTAATACGAACAAAAATAAGATTTCTTTTAAACTAGTTATAGTACTCAAGGTACAAAACGTAGGTGTCGCTAACCCTGCCTACCTCTTTCATTATCTAAACATCCATATGTTTGCTGCCATCATATATTTGAAATTTCATTGCCTTTGAGTAACACACGCCGATGGTATACACTTGATTATTTTCATTGAAGCTTCCGCCTTTCCTGAGTGCATTTCACGTACATATTTTGGCTGCAAGGCCCATTTATGCTTATCTCAGAACTTGTGTTTTCGATTCTTGCAGTACGATTGTTTCAGTGGCCTTCCGCGTTCCCCGAAAATCTCGTTCCTTGTTACTTAGATTTATCAAACATCTCTCCTGCGGCCTGGGTGTCGTGTTCACTATTGAATTGATCAACGTTTTCTCCCTTGGCACACGAGGTCTAGTTCCCTTGGGACGGATGTTTTCGTGAAACGTTTGCCCGTAAAGGTTTCTTATTGTTTAGTCGTCAGTTTGTGACTTATCATGTTGCCTGTTCAGAAACTTGTGTGTGATGATCCTTTGTACTCAAAACCTTTATCGAATTCCCGGGATTTTCCCTAGAAGTAGATGCTTTTAATTCAAAAGAGCAGGCAACCTGCTGTTAAGCTACGCTGTACCCGTAGATTGCTTAGCATCTGTGATTTGGTAGCAATTGTATTCGGAAGTTGAATGAAATACTTTCCTGTAGAACTCTTCAAATGCTATTTCACAAATTTTACCTTACATTATCATTTTAAGCAGACTACACTGATCCAGACTTAGTTGATTTGTTCTGCAGTTGCGATAAAATGGCTTTACATGTCATTGTTACCTGACCGAGTACGACATGTTAGTGCCCTTCACAATCTATTTTCCTAGATCAACCAGATAAATACAGGCCGGTAGTTAAAATGTAGAATTTATTGCAATGTTGGCCCGATTTGGTTACTCCAGTTAAGATGCTGTATCTAGTATCTTGCCACATCGCAGATTTCAAGTTAATAACTCGATGTTAATTCTTCAGATATCAACCATCCCGTCAGAACACATTTCCCCGATGAAATCCCTTTAAAAGTGTCTTTTATTTTATGATAGCTGTCTTGTTTGTTGCTTCACCTTATTTAGCCTGTGGCCTTCATGTTCGTTAAGGTAGAAATTTTCCAACCCCTAGAGTACTTCCCCGAATCACCATATTTACCAAAGTATGTCTTATTATTTGCAAAACATGTGCTGTATTTCCTTGGCAGGAGTTTGTTGTGTTGTTCCAGTTGATGTGTCTTGTAGTGTACCGCAGTGAACAACTATGGCACACCCACTTGTTGTATATCTTGTACTCAATGCCAAGTCCAGTTGATCATTCGCCTTGATTGAGACGTCCAAAGATGTCGTGACCTGACAGTGGGAATTTTCTATTGCGTGCGTAACTGAGCAGATAACGTCACACTTCACTTAAATATTTATAGAAAGGGGATGCCACAACATTACCGACACAGAGAATGTAAGGTCATTACGCAATCCAGGTCATGTCGCAACACCTTCTGCTGAGATTCAACTCTTATGTACGCATGAAGATTGCGAAAGTCGTATCCGTTTGTTCCTCTAGGGAACCAATCAGAACTCGTGTGTGGAACAACAGGGGTTATCTCAACACGAGAACGACAGAAAGTCGATTTTATGATCTTGTGCCACGGATGGTATATCGATGAGTCAGACAAATCTGTTTTCATGTTTCGTTTCTTAAGAACGTTTCTGTGAAATGGGAGAAGTCCATGGAACTGCGCATGTATGATCACTATGATTTTTTGATATGGAAAGGAACTCTTTTTTTATTCAGACACTTCTGTTTAGGAGTTGAATATTTAAGAATAGGAGATGAACATGACTTATCTCTGTTTACCATAGGGAGAAATCAAACATGAGTTGACGAATACATTTACATCATCGTAAGTATAACTCAATCTGTTTAAACAGTTGATAGAACGTGCCGTATTTGCGAAATTTGCCTTGGTACCATTTTTGCCCCGGGTTATAATGACGAGGAGCATTTCAGGCCCTGGCCACCCACAGTTAGTTACCTTAATAGTGCAGGCATTTCCAAGAATTGCACGGACTTCCAATCTTATGGATATGCATTTGTTTACATCAATCAACTGTTTTGAGTTAGAATTAAGCGAGCATTTCTTCAAAGTATAGAGTGGAACGAACAGATACGATGGTTAGACGGATCGTGCATCTTTATTGTCGGTAAGGTTTACACAAGAGGTCATGACCTGAGCATCTTGTTGTGCTTGTACACAATGTTTATGAGTCGTACGTGACATATTCTTGCCTCACATGTTTGCAAAAGATAACGACTGTTGTTTTGTCCGCGACGTATCCGGAGTAACAAAAAGCTTTGCGAAATCTTTTGAGGTCGACATTAAGAAGAAAGGTGTGTTAAAATGTTTGTAGCTGGCTTTAATGTCACTTTGGGCTAAGGGTCCCTTGGAATAAATAGCTGCTTATGTCGAAAAACTAAGCTAGGTTTGCGCAGAACTTAGAGCACTTATCTTTGACAAAGAGACACAGGCTAGTGATTTATTTACACGGAGGGGACACAGAAATGGCACAAAATGCTGAAAGGTAACGTATGTTTGTGAAGGCAGCCTTAGACATGCCTTCAGTGCAAAATCTACAGGTGCGCGTTTAGGATCCTCACGTTTCCATGCTTCAAAATAAGGTGCAGTTTCCCAATACCTAATGTCAGGATACTTACACCATCTGCTTTTACTTAGAGTCTCACGCAGAGTAAAATACCATGGGTGCCAAGTCGATGGAATCGGGTTCAAGTAAGACTCTTTGCCAGTGGAGACATGTGTGCCAGCTTTCTGCACATCCTTTAACAGTAGGCTCTTGTACCCCACAGAAATATGGATAATAGTCGATCGTATATGAATTATAATTGATCTTATTATTGTTGTTACAATTATTACTATCATCATCATCATCATCATCATCAGCCTGTAGAGTTTTCTCAACAATTAGCCGTTATTGTGGTTCCTTTCCTACGGGTACGTCACTGAAATTAGAACCTGTTGTAGGTGTCCCATAACCGCCAGGAGAAGTACCAGAAATAGAGTCGATGCTTCACTGGCCCCTGTCAGATAAGGGACACTGAAGATTCGGCTTTATTAACTTCGTAGTCGAGGCTCTCTTAGGGATGCATGGAGTCACACATTTAGTCAAACAGTGATCATGAGCAAAAGATTTCTGTAACATAACTAAGCTCCGAAACATGCAGAGAAAGGCAATCTGATGTGCATCTTGTAGTTTCAGAGTCCTATGATGATGTTTGCCTACCAACCTAATAGCCATTTCACAAACTACGTCTTCTTGAGAAGTTTTCGTAAATAAGCTTATTTAGGGACTTGGTGCCCACAGGGGAAGTGAGGGAATTGGCCCTTACTTTTCCAAAGAAAGGTTAGGAAACATCAATAGTTATAGACTTTTATTGCTACGTAACAAAGTTCGATACCTACAATACCGCTATCACCCAGTAACCACCAAAGCGGTTAGACGGTTACCCTTTCACCCTCTGGTACCTTCTTGTATAACATAACAACCACAAAACTGAAATTAGCATGACCTGACTCCGTTTCCATATTCATCCTATTTACGAACTGCATTTTGAGCAACAATAGCTCTACCAAAGACATTATAGTTGATGGAGCAGTAGTACCTGAACTGACTTTATCTGGGCAAATTTTATTAAGCCATTCAAGTCGACCATTGCTTTAAACTGCAAGTGTTTGAAAAATTCAAAACAATGGCTGCAGTGTCTTGTTGTTGGTTTGAATTGGGGAGTTTTTCAAAAGGGACCAAAACTAGTGGAGGGGTACCAGTACCAAGCACCGAATAGCATTTTTTTCTACATTATTTGGAGTCACAAGTCTCCTTAAGTTTTTAACAAGGTCTGATGATTATTCAGGCCTTTACTTTCAGGACACGCAACTCCGTTGCTTTTTGGGGAAAGCCTTAGATCTTTTTCATATCATTTTGATCTCTCGTACTCATTGAAACATTATGAGTCCGAATACTTTACCCTCGTTTTCCTTCACCGCATTTTCTTTGCTTGACAACTGAACTGCATTTACTCCATTTTCTAATACTTGACTGCATGCGCTCTACTTATAAACTGCTTGACCACAATAGCTCTCTTGATGAACCACGTGACCGCGTTTTCCCCATTTTATCAGCTACGTGAATGCATATAGTCCATCTATCAACTGGTACTGCGTGTTTCCTCAATTTATCAACTACTTGACTTTTCTTTGCCCTCTTTATCAACTACATGACTTCATTTGCTCTCCTCTGTCATCTGCTCAGCAGCATTGGTCGTATCCATCAAACACTTGAATGCTTTTGCTCGTTTTTGTCAGTTGCTTGACAGTATTTGATCTGCGTATCAAAAATGTAACTGCTTTTGCTTTCCTTTTGTCAACTACATAGCTGCATTTGTTACAATTCTCTTGTTCCAACTACTTCACTTTATTTCCTCTATTTGTCAACTACTCGATTTCTCTTTCCTATTTTTGCCAACTTCCTATCTGCAATCTCTATTTATCAAACATCTCCTCAGTTACAGGACTTCATTTGCTTTCCTTTGTCAACTACATGACTTCATTTACTCTCTTCTGTCATCTGCTCAGTAGCATTGGTCCTATTCATCAAACACTTGAATGGTTTTGCTCTATTTAGAAACTAGTCGACTTATCTTGGCCATTACTCTAAGCTTATTGGGTTCATGTGCTTTCCTTTGTCAACTACATAACTGCATTTGCTTTCCTTTGTCAACTACACGACTGCATTTGCTCTCCTTTGTCAACTACATGATTTCATTTGCTTTCCTTTGTCAACTACATGACTTCATTTGCTCTCCTTTGTCAACTGCATGACTGCATTTGCTCTCCTTTGACAAGTACACGACTGCATTTGCTCTACTTTCTCCACTACATGACTGCATTTGCTCTCCTTTGACAAGTACACGACTGCATTTGCTCTACTTTCTCTACTACATGACTGCATTTGCTCTATTTATCAACTAGTCGACTTATGTTGGCCATCTCTCTTAGCTTATTGGGTTCATTTGCTTTCCTTTTTCAACTACATGGCTCCATTTGCTCTCCTTTGTCAACTATATGGCTCCATTTGCTCTCCTTTGTCAACTGTATGACTTCCTTTGCTTTCCTTTGTCAACTACATGACTTCATTTGCTTTCCTTTGTCAACTACATGACTGTATTTGCTCTCCCTTGTCAACTACATGACTTCATTTGCTCTACTTTGTCAACTACGTGACTGTATTTGTTCTCCCTTGTCAACTACGTGACTTTATTTGCTTTCCTTTGTCAACTACAAGACTGCATTTGCTCAATTTATCAACTACACATCTTGGCCATCTCTATTAGCTTATTGACTGCATTTTCTCTCGTTTGTCAGCTACTTGGTCCATTTATAACACATGACTGCATTTGCTCTCTTTCATCAACTCCCTGACTTCTATTGGTCAATTTATCAACTACCTGACTGCATTTGCCCTATTTCACTGACTACTTGACTGCATTTGCTCTCTTTCATCAACAACTCTGACAGCATTCGCTTTCTTTCATCAATTACTTGACTGCATTTACTATCTTTCATCAATAACCTGACTTTAAATGGTCCATTTATGAACTATCTGACTGCATTTGCTCTCTTTCATCAACTACTTGACTGTATTTGCTCGCTTTTATTGATTGCATTTGCTCTCTTTCATCAACTCCCTGACTTCTATTGGTCAATTTGTCAACTACCTGACTGCATTCGCTCTCTTTCAACAACTGCCTGACTTCAATTGGTCCACATATCAACTCCCTGGCTGCATTTGCTCTCTTTCATCAACTGCCTGACTTCAATTGGTCCATTTATCAACTACCTGTATGCATTTGCTCTCTTTCATCAACTACGTGACTGCATTTGCTCTCTTCCATGAACTGCCTGACTGCCATTGGTCCACTTATCAACTCCCTGACAGTATTTGCTCTCTTTTGTCAATTACATGACAGCATTTTGGCCCACTTATCAACTTCCTGATTTCTCTATTTATCAACTACTTGGCAATATTTGCTGTTATTATTAACTACATCTTTGCATTTACTTTATCTATTGGAGTCTTCTCTTTGGTCTTATTAACTTCTTGACTATATTTGCACCATTTGTCAACTACATGACTGCATTTGCTCCATTTGTCAACAGCCTAGCCAAATGTGCTCAATTTATCAATTTTGTGACTTCTCTTTGCTCTATTTATCAACTACGTAACAGCGTTTGCTATATTTCAGTTCTTGACTTGCATCTGGTCTGACTATGAAGTATCTGAAAGCATTTGCTCTCTTTCACAACTATTTAGTTGCATTTACTTTATCAAACGATTGACTACTTCTGCTCTTTTTTTCAGCTACATGACACCATTTGGTGTTTTTATTTACTACTTTAATGCATTGTATTTTACCTGTCAACAACATAACTGCAACTCTTTTGCAACTTTTGGACTTCTCTTTGCTCTTTTTATCAACTACTTGACTGCATTTGCTCTCTTGTTTCAACTGCTAGACGTCTCTTGCCTCACTTTATCCACTACTTGACTGCATGTACTTCATTTAT
>JAAAKL020000101.1:0-39961 GCA_010016065.2 Carybdea cf. marsupialis auct. non (Linnaeus, 1758) | reverse complement strand
CAACTACTTGACTGCATGTACTTCATTTATCAACTACTTGACTGCATGTACTTCATTTATCAACTACTTGACTGCATGTACTTCATTTATCAACTACTTGACTGCATTTATCAACTGCCTGACTGGATTTACTCAATTTATCAACTGCCTGACTGGATTTACTCCATTTATCAACTGCCTGACTGGATTTACTCCATTTATCAACTGCCTGACTGGATTTACTCAATTTATCAACTGCCTGACTGGAGTTACTCCATTTATCAACTTCCTGACTTGATTTACTCTATTTATCAACTACTTGACTGCATATAATCCATTTCTCAGCTACTAGACTTCACTTGCTGTATTTATCAACTACCTAACTGGATTTTTCAAGTGATTGATTGAATTTGCTCGTTTTAGTCAACTACGCGACTGCATTTGCCCTGTTTACAAAATAGATACTAGTACTTAAGTACATTTATCAATTACTGCATATCCTTTAAGTTGTTTGTTAGATGTTTTCTTCACTACGTTCTATGTGCACTGAAGCTTTTTTTTCTTTTTATTTTACTCAATTTGTTAGGCAGTTTGACTTATTTCTATCTGTGTTTCTCAAGCTTCTTCCTATTTCATCCTTGTTTTGTTGAGCACAAGCCTCTATATGCCATGTTAGAAGCACTTCAACTCTTTTAGGGCATTTTTCAAGGTCTGCATATCCTTTAAGCTGTTTGTTAGATACATCATGTTATTCTCTTTCTGAGACACTTAACTTCGTGGTACTCTCTTTATTAATCATAGAACGCTTTGTGTCTTTTTATGAAGCTGCCTCCCACTTTTCGGATTTATTAAGCACTGAATGCATGACTAGATATCAGTCATTCTGTATAATTAAGCACCAATTTTTCTATTTTAGCTTGAAGTATCAAACACCCAACTAAGTTTAATAGTTTTGGTCCACTTCTCATCAAGCACTCTGATCATATGACTCTATCTATACTCCTTTTTATTTACTGCAGTTATCACTTCACATGTTACTTTACTTATGAAGGAATTTGCATTCTCTTGTACAAGCCTTTTTATCCAGTTGCACTTGTCATCAACTTTCTTGATATCCTCCCCCGCCCCCTTCCCCTCTTTGTCAAGGTGTCTGCTACTTTTGTTCTTGTTGCCAGGCTCTTTCCTTCTATAGCAATGTTTATGAGCCATAGTTATCCTTTTTGCAATTTCGAAAGAACTATGCCTTACCTTGCTTAAGTCGATATTTCAGACGTAAAACGTTAACTCATTTTTCTATATGCTAAACCCTTTAGCATAGATACTTCGTTTATCAAAAGTTGTTTTCTGCTTTTCTTAATACCAGGAACTTCTTTCTTTCATGTTACGTATTGAATTCTTGTCTCTATAGATCATATCTCTAAGCATGTTATTGAACTTGCACTCTTTACTCAGCACTATACTCCTTTAACACTGTTTATGAAGCTCTTCATGCCTTCTATACTTCCGTTTATAAGTTTGTTTTTTGTTATTACTTTACTTTCATTATTTTCCCAAGTCATAAGTACCAAGTCTTATGCCACATGCCCCATCATTGATTATAATTCCTAGCAAGTGGGTTGTAATTCCTGGGAAACAGAATGCTTTCAACTGGGAATCAAATCCTGCCCCTTTCATGGCAGCAATGTTGTCTACCAGGAGAAAAAGCAATCCTTCTTTTGATGCCTTTATAGCAATAGTGTAATAACATAGCAATACTATTTCTTTGAAACATAGCAAAACTATATATGGTACTTACTTCCAATACATTATCAATAATTTATCGAGTCCACATTGATGATTTTTAATATCTATAGTTACACGCAGAGCAGAAACTAATGTCAATCTTCGTGTACCTGTTGATATGGTTCTCTGTTTGGCATTTAATACAATTTCATGGGCCATGTACACAACATTACCACGCATCATTAGGGACATATATATTGACGTTTCAATTTATTTCGTTGATATTGATATATAATTGCCCTAGGCAAGAACTTGGTGAACAGTCTGCCCTTGCAGCACACTGAAGCAATTAACACATTTATTAGACCCTTCTAGTATTATTTCTAGGTGCCCGTAACCCAAGCCTCGTTCCACCACCTCACATACAGCTGTTTTCCCATCTTCAAAGATAATCGTTGATTTTTGTTGTTCAATGTTAGATCTACTATGTTTGTGTATGAGACTTTTGACTACCAAGATGAGGATCTGTGGTATTTGCATCGTCAGGAAACATCGTCTTATAGTTTCCTGGAATTTAATTTAGCTCTGGACCCATTCTCCAATACGCGGAGAGGTAAGCTCATGCCCAAGGAAGCTGTAGCTTTTTGGCAAGCTTCTTCTGCCGCATTCATAATGCAAAACAAGTGGAAACCCATTAAACGATCCGTATCCATAGGTCTTCATAACCAGCGATCTCTTGTCATACCTCCTGAAGGAGAGAGGGAAGGGAAGCGCATGCAACCAGGGGGGCATAAATGAGTGAGATTGCCTAATTAACCAAGCAATATCGTAAGCAAAATTTTGTTTTGCATTGTATTATATATGATGGAAACTGGGTACAAAAAGTGGATGTAAAAGCCCAAAAGGGTCAGATCTTAAACAACCACCGAGTCTGCTACCGCCGCCATCGAGAGAAATGAATGGAGACAAAAGTCAAGCCATAACTCTTCATAACTAGCTCGTTATTTTCAGACAAACCGTTACGTAATTATCCTTTGTTTCCATGACGTTTTGTTTAAACTAGCTAGCTGGTTGTTTATTGATGTTCTTCAATGACTTTATGTCTTATCTGGCGAGTTATCTCCCTACCTGCGTTGGAAAGATCTTGTCTACCCACTGTATGGTCTAATATAACCACTAGATATAATCTTGCCAATTTTGCCACCGAAATACGTAAACTTTTCACATATTTTATTTGTTTCTTGTTTAAATTTTTTGTGTTACATTCCCACATATATATATATGTACTATACGTCAATAGATACTTTCTAGACTTGCAGAAAATTTCAGGAGTTACTTCCTGAAAGGATTCCGGCTTAGTGTTTTTGTTCTTTTTCATTGACAAGTAGGCCTACATTTCAGCGTGAGAGCCACTGTTTATGTCAAGTGATGATACCACTGTCATTACTCCTTGTGTCAGATCATGAATACTTTGTAAACGAAGTATAATGAAGGGTTTTCTGTATCTGATAACTGCAATTCATCGTGTCTCTCATAATAAGCTGTCTTGTCTGCGGCAATATGTAGTAAAAATCTTGCTTGGAATCTTTAGATCACAAGATGGGTCCAGGCAACTTCAGATGCCATTGTTGTGTTTGAAGAAGAAATTTTATGGCTTAAGCTGTCAGCAGCAGTCTTGAAATTGTTTTGTGACCCAAACAGGCACTTGTTTTTACCATGTCCGTTGTGTAAATGTAACCACTGTAATTCGAGATAGTATTTCTCTGGTATTAATGGATAAAACGATGGAAATCCATATATCAATAGATATTTGTGGATATACTATGCTCTCTGTGGATATACATTATTTGAGAGACTGCATTACATTTTGATTTACGAAGACTCGTTTTCTGAAATTTGTACATTAAGTTGGTTTTGGCTAAGTATACAAATGAGATATGTTATATATATATATATATATTTTAGAATAGTTTGAGGCAGAAGATTGCACTGACCTTCAAGAGTGTGAAGCTTTAAACATTTCTCACTACGTTGATGTTGAAAATGGCCTTTTCACAGCCCATTTCATTCTGACGAGGGTTTCTTTTCATGATACATAAAACAGAAACTGAAACAGAACGCTGGTAAAGAGTATACTAGATTAGGTATGAAACGTTGAATGAGCCAGTCGAAAGGCAAGGTTTAACAGGAGATGTAGAACAGGAGAGAATGCTAAATGGGTGCAGATTTGCACGTTAGACGTGCACGTTTTACATGTTTGTTAGCATTATGCAAGGATAAAGAGCAATATTAAACGATACCATACATATTGCGAAATCAGAAGTCGTTCTTGGTAAATGTTGGTTGTATGTTGAGAAAATTTCCTTCATTAAAATTCTTTGAACTCTAAAATTTGTCGAGTTGTAAACAGTTTGAGAAAATGCCCACAGTCGTTGCTAGAACAGTGGAAAGCGGTATACACTGAAAGGGTGCACCATGGCAGTTTCAGTAACATAGCTGGCACTTTAGAGGGAAAACCGCTGAGCAGCCATTTTTCTTCATATCAAGATACGGGTCATCTTCGCAATAGAATACACCGTGGCTTTGGTCCAACGTTAAGCACTCTGACTGAATAGGAAAACTGTAGAAGGCGTGAGTAGAATAGCTCTGTAATCGTTAGGTAGTGTCTGGCTTGAAAAGGGGGTACAGTCGAGAATATCGCAGTTCGCACAGTATTTTTGTGAAAGTTAACATTGATGCCCTGTGTTGAAGAATGGTTAATGATTGCATAATCACCTCCTTGGACTGTTTTCACTCAGCATGAGTAGCAGATGGATTATTCGTTACAGTGCATTTAGTCGCTTCATGAAGGTAGTGGCAGTATTGTATTAATTTTTATTTTCATGAGTAAATATGTGTAATATTGTTAATGTTTAGATGGACGTCCCGTCATTTTCTCTTCTGTTACACGAGGGCCAAAATGTGAGTTTCCTTGGGCATGTTGGTTCACCAGTGGTTAGGCTGCAAAAAACATTTTGCAACGAGATAGGATAACAGATTACTCGACGATGTTGAAAAGAATGTCAAAATAGGTTGAGAAATTTGGAAGCGGAGTAAAGGAAAAGAGCCCAAAACATGCCAATTGTCATTTTGCATGGAATATTCAAAGCTAGCACCTCGCAAGGGCCTAGTCGGCACGTGCTTCTGCCTGTCCCGAGAGGAGACGGAAATTGCATAATAGCATCTAGGGAGCCGAGTTTTATTTCGGATTCCCGGTAGGGCACCTGAACGTGGCAATGTAGTTTTCGCCCTCTATGCAGTTTTTTAAAATGAAATCGAAAGAATGGAAGGATCTCTCTTGATAGGTTACTATATAGCAACAATATACTACATGACAAAGCAATGTGATACTCTTGAAGGACGGAACAAATTGTTAATGCAACTATTTGATAAGAGATCCACAACGTTTAAGTTGGCTTTTGTAAACACAAATTGTATAACCCTAAGTTATAACATTGAACAGCCCCACAATCTTGGATTGGGGTTTGATGGAATCAATGCCGCCGCAGCAAATATTGTGGAACAAAGAGAGTAACTTACCCTTCGTATATTTCAATCTTTTGTTCAAATACTAGCATTTAAGCATTTTTGCACTGCATATATACAGTGAAAGCGAGTAATTACAAAATGATCTGCAGAAATTAGACAACCCAAGATTCGACCCATGCGCATTTGACTGCGCTGACAGTTCTGTGTTCACTTATTGATGGTGGTTTCTTTGCCACCAGAGAAGTGTCAAGTGCCTTGTAACCTGGAACACCGATTAGAGGCAAAAATATTTCGGTTTAGGTGTTGGTGGGCAAACAATTTGATGCTTTTCAGTTTCAGCCACCAGAGCGATGCTGTCTTTGCCACCATTGAACCTGGCCAGTTGTTCCAGTGGTTGACGTACGCATTTGTAACTTGTACCCTTAGTAGACCAGCTTTTTTGCTCTCATTATTGATGCCCCTGTAAGCTGCTAAAGTATCACTGATGATAGTTCCGGCAATTATTGCTTAATATTGCCCGGCGAGGACTGATTTTCTGGCCTTACTTTCTAACCAATAAGTTGTACTATACGTGAGTCTCTTGGCGGTCAACATGTTCAGGAATACCAGTCGTGCATTGCTGTTTGCAGTTGGTACTCGATACAAGGTAACGTGTAGAATTATGTAAACCCTATCCAAGCATTATTAAACGTGATAACAACATTGAAGCTCACTGGAGTTTATCTCATCCATTTCTCATAAACAGAACATTTCTTACTAGACTATTGGGTTTCACGGAGGCTTAGCAGTTGGTTGATTTAGTGAAACGCAGCACCGTTTCAAATATGTAAAAGTTAATTCCGCATCGCAAGATATGATCAGCTAGGTAAGTGCCTGTTGAGAATAAAGGACAGGAGAGGAGGTAAAATGTAGGCAGTCACTCATCGAATACCCGTATGAGCAGGGGGGCATCTCCAAGAGAGGCGAGCTTGTTTATTGTAAGTTGTATATGCAGGCCTGAAGGAAGACAGTCCAATTGTTAGTTTAGCCTGATAAATACCCTCATCAGTGAAGTAGACAACTACTACATACGCACGTTATCAATTTTCTGTTGGCACTTCACTGTTCGTCTCTTACAAATACTTAGATTATGAAAACTTTACTACAAGGTTTGCCCTGATGATGTGTAGATAACAGAGGACGTTGCGTTACCGCTCATTTAGATCGCCCACGTTTGTCTATCATATTACATTTCTGCAATCATGTGTGAGACGAGTTGTCGCTTACGTCTTTCTTGACCAAACCATTGTAACCCCATCTTTGTACAACTTGCACTTTCAAACAATTTCATAGAATTTGAAAAGCTTTGCACCTTCTATTATTCAGTCGAATAAACCAAGCATGTCTTTTTCAAGTATTGTGCAACAATATCACCTTTTAAAAGCCAGTCAATGTTTTCTTGACTTTAACATTATAGAGTGATTCGTTTTCGTTTGCCTCAGACATTTAATCGCTGTCTTTCCGCATCTTCCCTGTGGATGCAACTGCAATAACAACGATTTTCGAAAGCATTGCATTTTCATACAGTTTCAAGCGTGTTCTAGTATGTGATCGAATACTCCAATCACGTCCTCTCTTCTGCGATTGCCTTGTGATCCTTTACTTCACAATTATTTATTTGTGATCGTCGGGCAACATCTAGTACTCGTTCTGACTTTTCAGTGGGGTCTTCATTTTGGGTTTATGCTTGCACGCCCTTTCACGTATATAGTAATAGAATGATTTTAAATGCTAGCAGACGTTTCTTGATTTTGTCTGGAAGACTTTCCAATGATGTATAACTAGATGACTTATAATTCGGTCCGTGAGTTCTCGTCGGTTTCCCCAGATGGGTTTAGTTGGTAAATTTATATGGAAGTTTTGTAGACTATTTAGCTCGCTTTTCAACTCGATGATAAGAGAGGGGAGTCGTTGTAAGAGTGGAAGACTGGAGGCAATACTTTGCAAGATGTGCTAGGAGTCGTTCACCCTGAAAGTTAAAACCTTTTGCAGTTGCTAGCATTTGTTTAGGCTATTTTCTGACAAGCACATCCAGCAACCACGAAGTGGCAAATGCTTTTTTTAATACCGTCTGGGGAGATATCATTGCACTATGCTGCCATACGCCAATGAATGCTGCATTGACATGAAATACTCAGTGTATTAATAACGAAGGTCAAATAAGCCACACTTCATACATTCTTTCTTAGGCGAGATGTAATATTGATGATATGAATAACTAATAAAAGTGATAATTATCAGTCTTAACATATCCCGAGATGCAATTTTATGTGTTGTCTCGAGAGCTACATACTGATACGATGAAGTTAAAGGTAGCACTGGCCTAGTTTAGGATTTGTTTTTTACTTACCGTTGATTGTTTATGATACTATACATATTAGACTGCACCAAAGGTCACATCTCCTCAACTGTATGTTGCGTATTGAGACTCTTTCCTAGAATCTTCTCTCGTGTTTCGATAGGTTTGTTGCACCAACTTTTTAACACCTCAAAGAAGCAAGTGTTCACCATCATTATTTCCATTTCAAGTGTCGAAAATTGTGTAGGTATCAGTTAGTCGTTGTTGCCTACTTTGTTGTGGTACCTTCTTGTGCCTCTTATCCGGAGGACCATTTCTCGCTTATTTTGAGAGAAAATCTGTTTAGATCTGAAAGAATCTATTGGGTGAGAAAACGTGCTAAGAATAGGCAACAACTTTCACTCTCAAAAAATGTGCTGAAACCGCATGTAATATAGGATTTCATCACGGAGGACTGCGGTCATTAAAGGACGACATGGAGGTTTAACTGTAGTAGATCGAAAGTGGCTGAGGAACTCATATGTGGAGAGACATTTATGCTGCCTTCTCTTGGATGCGTAGGTCAGAGGATTAAAAGCTATTTTTAAACCGACTTGGGCTTTAACGTTTTTTTGAAGTTACGCTCAGGTTTAATTCACCCCAAACCATTCAGAAAGAAATATGAAAGTGTTTTCTTCGGGGTTGGGGGGGTTTTTAGTCACTTTCTTCCCTGTCCATTGACTTAAAGTATCTCAAAGAAGGCCGCCATTCTAATATGTTGACTACAATGTCTTGTTTCTATGGTTCAATTTCTTTTCTCCAAGACGACCTTTTGCTTCATACCCAGTAGTTTCTGGTATGTTTCATTTCAACCTCTCCATATAAGCCCCTTATACAAGTCGAGCAGTTGTTTGTAAGTTTTGGACAGTTATCTTCTCGCACTCATTAATTACTATTATCTCGAGAGAGAATTTGCACCCAGCCTAGTTGTGCCAGACTTGGGCAGAAAAGAAACCGAAGCGTCGAACAAGTTATATATTTTGCGAGGAGGAGGGGGGGGGGGGGGTACTTAATATTTAAGCAAGAAAGCAGGCTTTCATTTACACTTTGCCGGAATTGTAAAGTATTTGGCGACTTTGCCTACGATATATGGCACGAAATCACTTTTGTCCATGGTATATCACATCTATATGATGACATTATCGCATTAGCAAAATATATAAGATGCCTTTGAGGTGTTTGCCGGATATTTTGTAAATTGGTACCTAAAAATCCTCACCGATTAAAATTTTGCTGCGTGCTTTTTTAATTTTAGAAACCACTATTTTACCTCCTCTTGCCCCTGTTTCCTTGAACCCACGATCTATATCCCTCCTCTAACTGATGACATGAATGACACTCCTTAGATGGTATTACTTGTCACTGTTTAAGGCTGCAAGAACATAGTACGGTTTTATTACAATAGTTGATGACATAACGTATTGTCTGTCTCTTAAAGATTGTTTCGGAAGAGGGTCGAATTATTCATGATGTTCGACAGGGCCATCACATGGCTATTTACCCGCCCTTTCTTCTGGTGCTTTTTCCCGGTCTCCTATATCCATATAAGAGATACGTTATGTTGACGTTGCACCATTTAGTTAGCATTGTTGATTTTTGATGCACAAAGATCCTGATAATAAAGGTTTGCATAATGTCCAGCAATGAAATTGGCACTTGAGCATGGTTTACTTGTAGAATGTTTTGAAATAATGACAGCTGACGAAGCTCAGCGGTCCCTGTTGAACTTTGTGTCGCCGATGTTGCAATCATCAATCTAATCATCATGTTTTATTAAAACTTCCATACTCAGCATGTCTTGAGCAAGGCGACAGCTCTTCAAACTCGCCCCCTTTGGGTACCTCGTTGTTTTATTTGTTTTTTTAAAATAAATTTCTATATGATTGTAACATACATAATTGACGAAATAAATTGCTTAGTTAAATAAGCAATCTCAATGATTTCAGTGCCCCCCGGGAGCTAATGTCTTCCCTAGGGATGCCTCTCTGCTTATCAGGAGGTACGATGAGAGATTGCAAACTTTGGAGCCACATTTATCTTTTTGTCTTGGCAACTGAAAGATGAGGTTACTTGGAAGACACATGGACATGTCCATAGGTTTTTATGCTTAACGATGTTGATGCAGTAAAACGATTCATTGTTCTTAACAGCACAAACGAACGCAACAACAGATATTTAGCGAGAATCGATTTCCAGATTCGTGAAAAGGACAGGGTTTAGATTGCTGGTAGATCTCGAAACCTAACATGTTGGACATTCTGTTGTGGGAAAAAATTGTTATCATTTTGTATTTCTGGCTGACGTAACGAAATGAAGCATCGGGTTAGAGAAGGTCGTGACCTTTCGCAACTCACCAGTATGATCGTATTCTTCCTGTTGTCATGTTACACTGCTCGTCCTGGTTGAATCATCTTACGATCTGTCGTTTAGTTTACAAGTATATGAAGTAATTTGGCAAGGTGGATTCTATGAATTACAGCATAAATTCCAAAGAGTAATGACAACTGAATGGTTGCGTTATGTGATAAAAACATGCATATTTTCGTTGTTAAAAGTGGCTCACACAAGAGGTAAAGAATCGAGAAACGACAGAGATTTGGCCCTCGGTCTTTATGTCATCAACGCCAGTTCTTGCCATCGTACATGAAATACTGTGCTGTTTTGCTTCGTATCAACGATGTTCTTCATTCACAGCCTGCGTTGCACGGACGATATTCCTTTCCTCTCTATAAACTTCGTACTTTATGAATGCGCCAGAGAAATTTGAGTATTGTATGTTGTTCCACCTGCCGATATATGATTTATACTTGGCATATTTTATTTGTTTTTATTTAAGTGTCTTCGGTCTTTATTGGACATGTGGACACTTTTTATCGAGAAGCAGTAGATTGTTTTACCCCAAATTATCAAATTACCCCAAATTACCCCAAACTCATAGGACTGTAACTTCAGTTAACCTGTGGATTACGCCTGCCTTGTTCTCTACAATTTTATATGCGAATCCCACCTTTCCAGTCATAGAAATGGAACTAGTAGAAATTGAAAGTACTGACTTGCGTTGCAAGGTACTGGAATCTGCGCATTTTGTGACGAAGGCATGACGATTTATGATCAAGATTAGAACAAGCACTTAATTTAGCTTGCCCATACAATGAAAAACGCGTATTTTGGCAGTGAGATCGATTTTCGGTGACTACTGTTCATATAAATGAACGTGTCTTGTAAACAATCTGCAGCTGCTGTTATTATAGTGGGGTGGAAGAGTCAGTCTTTCGATAATTACATTCCGTCTATTGTTGATTCACCAATGATCGTCTTCCACCTTTCATGTTTTTTGAGACTAGTTCTTGCATTTGAAAAGATCACCGAACAGTAAACCTAGCATACTAAGATGGCAATGAATAGTTGATATCCCGTTGTTACTAAGGGAGTTGTATTAGTCAGAATTAGAGAAATATGTTTCTATGCCCTGTATTTTAGTTGGCTCCAGATCTGACACTAACATTTGTAAGCGCATCAAGTAAGAAAAAAGACGTCATGTGGATATCACAGAATCTAGATTGAGAGCTACTTAAGGATGTGGGAAACGAGTTTCAAAGCATCCTTTCACCCGCAGGTATAATTTGATGGTCGGTAACTTTCGGTCGTTGAAGTGAAGTTTCCTCTTTGCCGCTGTATGCTGGTCCTTGAATAGAGAGATTGTACTTAGACCTTGAAAAATATTTTTGCCTGAAGATCATCTCATCGTGGGAAGTTCATATACCATTTTAAAAGCTATAGTCGAAGCTAATCTTATACATCTAGCTATCACGAATGAGGACAAGGGACTGGTGCTAGGCTGGCATCAGTTTTTATTTGTTCTGCACGCGATACGTCTTCCGGTTCTTTTCTTGTTTCAAAGAAATTTTGTCGACCAAGTGCGACGTCGCATTTTCATATATTTAGTTAGTTAGTTAGTTAGTTAGTTAGTTAGTTAGTTAGTTAGTTAGTTAGTTAGCTAGTTCGAAAGTTAAAAAGTTATTTGGTAATTTAAAGAAATAGTTTTTAATTGTATTGCTTTATTTATTCGTATTTAGAGAGAGCTGGGAAGAGGAGTAAATGAGAAAATCCAGATGAAAATTGACATTATATTGTCATATCATGCACTTTCACATCCATTGATGCATAGAAGCAAATAAACATGAGACTACATAAAGATAGGTCTCTTATCATATTTCTGCACAGTCAACTCTGTCAGGGAATGACTTACATGACGTATATGTTAACCTAAAGGCTATCGGGACCGATATTAGTTGTGGTACGACTTCTAACTGTGTATCATTCCATACAGTGCCAATTAAGAAGGCAAAGTTTCGAATTTGAACGAAAGCGCATGCTCACGGTGGTGTCTTCTTAACCTCTTTCCTTTGTACTTTGGCCGGACTTTCAACTAGATATGTAGTTGGTAAGCTTTAATCACAATTATCTTGATTCATTTGCACATTACAACTAATATCTTGGGTAGTAGCATGGATCCTCCATTTCTTGGCATCAGCAATAATCTTATGTGGAATTTTTTCCTGGTGTGCAATGCCTTATGGACCTTTGTAAATAGCGAACATTCCTTGTATATAAAATGAGAGTTATGATGATGATTGAGCTATAGCAAAGTGGCGAATATTGAGTATGTATAACCATTTTTATTTCGATATTTAGACAAACCAGGTTTAGATCGACAAGGTTTAACCAACGCTATTTAATAATATAAAAAGAGGATCATGTAGCTTTTAGAGGGGGCCTCGACTTGGCTCCGAGTGAACATTGAGACTACTTTTCTTCCATGCACGATGGAGTTTACGCGTTCACCACTCCCACTTTATGCTTCACGTGTCATATACAAAAATCAAAAAAGCACACGAACTCCTTTTACTTTTTCTTCTAATGATGGCCCTCCTTTTTCTCGTAGATGCATTGCCATTCCTTGCGTTATGTTGAAAACCGTTTCTATTTGAGTATCATTTTCCTGTTGACACTGAAATGCTTTGTTTCAGTAAATATGACGTGCAGAGAAGACTACGAAACATATCAACTCAATAGTAGCATTAACGATGTAATAAGGATATCATCGGGGTTTGGGTGAGGAGCTGGGAGGAGTGAGGACGATGAATAGCTGCGTAATGGGTAGCTCCCCACCAAATGGTAGTGAACATTCCCCAAAAGTATCAATGTAACAAACTTGTGGCTGTTAACTGCTCACATGTGGTAGGTATGTTTTACAACCAACCGATTTTAACTCAGCGAAAGAGTAAGTTAGGCTTTATTTAGGAACTGAGACGTGGAAGAGAAAAAAAGGATGAGCAGATGAAAAGGGCGGACAAACCATTTCGAGAAAGGACGTCGCAAATTGCAAAAGGTTACGAAAAGGGGAGATAAAAGCTGGGAGATTGATAGTATTCTCGGAATTTTCTCGGAAAGTATGGTGTGATAAACAGTTGAGGCATCGCATCATGCATAACTACAAAATCATTGAAGATTGAGATTAAATTCGCGTGCTGAAATATAACATTTTCTCAGTTCAAGTTATATCATAGAAATTTGGTTTCTTCCCCCAGTCTTTCCTAGAAGTACAGCCTCGTTTTGTATCAGTCACTTCTTGCACACTCATACGTTCTAATGTCGAGATTATTGCTTATTAACAGACATGGTCTGCCAACAGTAACAATTTACATATGTCGAATCGAGGCCTGAATGGGGCATTAGGGGAAGTCATGTGCTTGTTTCTGCTCATTACAGCCTAGGATTTAAAGAACTAATGCGAATGATGCCGTATTTCGTTATTTAATACGAAGATCATCAACTTTAGGGATCGTCATTGTACAAACAATCGATTCCGACCTCCTTAACGTCTTCATAAATGTATGCGATTTTTAACTTGCAGATATTGGCCTTTCTAGTCTTAGGCTGTATTAGTGTCGCAGAAAAGTGAGATTATTATTGTAACAGTAAAACGTTTTTAATAAGAAGACTGTTGTTGAATGGGATACTGGTTTTTTAAGTGAAGGAATGAGTACAAGTTAGTGCATTCTAAGAAGGGTGTTTAGCTTTTTAGTGGAGGAATTATGTGAAGAAAGCACAAGATCAGTCTAGTCTCACTTCTGTCATTCCTACCTTTTTTAACCAAGCCTTGGTAAGGTATAGATATTTATAAATGGACATATTTTATTTGTATCACCGAAAAGTAGAGATAGAATATGCATTTGGACATTTTGTTTTAAGCTTAAGGAAGGCAATCATATTCGTGTAGAGGGCAGTGCCCCCTCCCTCCTTGCTTGATTCACGGGGTTCCAAAACGGTGGAGCGTTAGATACAGAGTATCGAACTACCTAGCATTTTCACGAACCTGTGTTACTGAACTAACAATCTCAAGGTAAATATTTACCGCAATTGTAACCCTTTCTCTTCTAAAATCACGACCATAGCCCAAAGTTCTTTAGTTGAAAATGCAAATTCGCACATTCAAAATTAAAACGATGGCGTTCGTTTGGAACCACATAAAATTTAGCAGACCAGAGAACCACCATTCTTTGTTGTATATGTACCTTTACTACCCCCATGACATAAGCAAAGTGAAGCATTCAGTATACATCAAGAAATGCAAATCTAAACAAGCACACCGACATAAACTGAGGTACCCTTCTATACACGAAAAGAAGATATCCATAAAAACTTCCTAGACAGTGATAGTGTTGGCGACATCTTTGAATTTCCAAACAAAAATGTCTAGAGACGCCAGCCGTTCACCTCTTTTTGTAACTGCTAGACCCCCAACAGGTTCTCTTCCAATTAGGAACAAACCTAATTTACCAACCGTATAGTTAGAAAGGTTAGTGCTCCAGGGCTCGTAATTACGTCGGAAAGAAAACTATTATTGTACAGCAAGTGGCACCAACGGTGAACTAATTCGCCACGGGGAATGGCGACTGAGCAACCTGGACGTCGCAAACACATCACGCTTCTTTTCGATTTTATCATCTGTTAAAAGTGGCCATTCTAGGGGAACTATTTTATTTTTTCGCGAAACTTTTAGGCTGTCTTACCTTTAAATATGATTATTTGTTTCGGGTTTTTTAATTAAATTTGAATATGATTGTTTCGATCATAGAGAGCTTTGTCGCGATGCCATTTGCCCATAGGATTCTTTCATGTTCGTCTCAACAGCCTTGCACTGGTATTTTTTGTTGGAGGTAACAGTAGTATAAGAATACGAAGCCTTTAAAAGTAGTACATGAACGATCGTTTCAGGAAAACTTACTAAAATGTCCGACCTTCACTCACAATAACAGTCAAACAAAAGTCTAGATCAATTTTTCTAACCATTTCAACTGTTTCAAACTGGCTACATGTTTTGCAGGGGTACGTTCGACCGGGTTGTACATTATAGATATCCGCGATGTTAACATCAATGGGAGTAGGGATAAATATTTGTGCGAGCCTGAAGTGTTAAGAATATGTCACCTTCAGATTTGCTCTTACATTTCGTATTGTGCATCAAAGAAAGAAACAGAGGCTGGTTTTTGTTTAAAAAAGCAATTAATCAAGAATAATCCTATGCAGATTTTGGGTACGATCGGTAAAAATCGATGGTAAGAAAATGATCTGATTCTTACCAAAAAGTATAGTTTTATAGTACCGTGCTTGTTGTCGAATATCTGCAGTTTCTTTGTACACAAAATGCAGGCAAAGCGCGACTAATGGGGTTTTTTTCCGATTTTCGGACCAAGTCCCACTCATCCGGGTCCCGGAATGTTGCAACTGATTAGTTTTGCCTCTTGTGTTTTAACTGCTGGCCCTCGCAATGTTTCGGGAAGGTGTGATGAGCAACCAGAATTCTGGTTTTCAGAATTAACTACCTGTAGAAGAGTTTAGACGGCATAAGTAATTACTTTTGTCGAGAAAATATCAAGTGTTGAGTTCCGGGTTTTGTAGGTTGATGCTGAGGGACACCATACGCCCCTTCGCCGCAACAGTGACCTGTTTATTTACTTGTTTCTCATTATTTCCATTGCTTTTATTATGTCGTGTGTAAAAGTCCTTTTTCTTCAACAGCTGGTTATTTATGTGGTTAAAAACCCTTTTTTTTGCACTGGGTCCCCCGTTTTCCAATAAGAAAGGAAGAAAGAAGTAGAGTAAGAGTAGAAGAAAAGAAAGCAACTAGGACGAATCGAACGGTGGCACGACGGATACGAGAGGAGAAAAGACGTATATATTGTGGACATTGATTCACTCGCTCTGTGAACTTGTATAACTTTATGATACCCTTTTTACCTCGTCTCAGTACCTTATCAATTACAACTCAATTGACATACAACAAGATAAGTAATGCCTGCAGTTCAAATATAGAACGCGGTGTCCCTCTTATTTGGTTAGTAACATCACATTGATAGCTGATAATCACCTCGCGACGTCTTTTTTAAATAGTTTTTACATGATCCTTGCATATTTTTTCAGGTACTACAAGCTGATTGATCTGGTCGATCAGATGTTTCCGCCACTAACGCAGCAGAAATCCATCGATGGAGTCCCACCGGATTTCACAACCTTCAATTACTGGAGAATCCCGCCGGCAGAAGCTGATCAGCCTGTTTGTGAGACAGATGACGCGGAAATATGTGAAACAGGACAATAAAACAAGGTAACTTTATTTTTATGCTGATACTTTGAAAGAGGAATGTGGTTGATTAACATCCCTGCAGCCAAAGCAAAGCTTTCCACATTTCGAGCGTCGGAAAGTATTGTTACTCTGAGTATAGCACCCGAGTAGAGTAATAGTGCGTAACTGTGACCTCATGGTTTTGAATGTGACCTCATGAAAATGACAAGTTCCACACAACATTTTACTCACAGTATTCTTGTTGATAAATATCATGAGTCAAAATTAAGATACGACATTCATTTTAAAAGGTTCCCGTCACATCTTGTTAGCTGAACCCGGCTCTTTATTTTAAGGAGTCGGCAAACTTTTTAAGCCTTTCCTGAAGACGGTGGTTACTCGTCATGAAAATGAGTCTTGACGGACGTCCTTTGTGTGTGCGGACGTTGCTTGGTTAGGTGGCCATTATGATTTAGGAAGATTTGATTTCCTTGGGAAAAAAGATTTCTGATATCATCAAACTGTTCGATAACATTCTCAATCTAGACGATCTATCGGTATCAGCAACAACCATAGAATGAGCTTAAAATAATGTGGCACTTGCTGTTTTCAGAAAATTGCGACGTCACACGTAAATACTCTGTGGTTCTCAGTATTTGCATTAAGTAGTTGGTAACTAACATCTGTTTGAATTTTTTGCGCAACATTTACCATCAATGCCGGAGAGACAGAAGAAACCCTGGAGCTAGAAGTATTGATAATGTAGTAGGAGCAATTAATAATGTACTTGAAGCAAAGTATGTTAAAGTGGAAGTGGCCCTATTTCTTTCAATACCTCTCTGAAAAGTTTAAATATCACAGGAAGTCGCTACAGGTGATATGCCCAAATTTGGTTTTACCTCTCTATACTCTTATAGTTCTCTTACCTAATGAAACTACCAAAGATTTCTTTGAGAGAAAAATTATCTGACCACCTCTTTTGATCTCTAATCAAAGTGGATACTGCACTGACTTTTTTCGTCCGACATATCAAGAATAGCCACGTTAAACAATAAAATTACTTGATAATGCGAAGATTTCACTTAAAGTTCTCGTCACAAGCCCATGCTCTTGTAATCCATTACTGCACGAGCGTTTTCTTTAGAGAACCAATGATCACATGCACTCAGTAAAATTTCAAATATGAAATATGAGAACTAACGACAACTTTCTAAGATCTAAAAGAGCCTGTGTTTTTTATGAATTAGGGAGCATAAAAAGTGAGACAATTGTAATTTCAATAGAAGACATTTTACTACTTTCTCTCAACCTCAAGAACTACAGAGGTCAAACTTACAATGGGGCAAATAGCATGATGGGGAAGGAATCGGGAGTCGCGCCCTGGTTGCACACTGCTATGGACATTCGCTAAGCCCGTCCGTAAAAGAGCTGACTACCCATTGCAGGTGTTTAAGCGACACACTAGGAGATCGACAGAAACGTCAATGTTGCGCACAATTCCCCAGCTCTAGAAAAACTCTGTGCAACCCATTAGACAGTACGAGCACAGTGTTTCAAGAAAAGTTATTAACAACTTTGTAAATGCTTTTGCAACTCTGGAATGAATGTCTTCAAGAACGTCCTGGTGCATATACTAAAACAAGGAAATCGAATTGCCAGGCACAAATGAAAAGTTTCAATTTTCTTTATACATCGGTGAATGGTTTGGTAGACAATCCATTAAAACATTGCAAAAGCAAGTTATGTCTGCAGTTAGTGGCCACCGCGTTTCACAAGGATATCAATCAAAACACTCAAAAAGATCTCGATTTTGATTTGTTTTACAGTCATACAAAAATCTGGGTGTTGTGGAACTGAGGAGGTAGTTCTCCCTAGAAAACGGAGGAACCCACAACTGCTGTGTCTTGATTCGGATGAAATGCCCTGCAGTGTTACAGAAGATTTGCATAGAAACAGTTAAAGACCACTTCAGAAGCATCTGCTACTTTTAAAAACAAAACTTGATCAACACAGCTTCAAATTTTTCTCAAACTTACAGCAGCTCCTCTTAAAAACAGTTGATAGAGAGGCCTACCAGCCAGAGGTAGATAGCCTGATGTAGTAGAGCACTACTGCGATGACCTTGATGCGTCATCTTTTCCCTACTAACTGCATAGTTTTCAAATACATTGTGAAGATTTAAAGTCTGTTTACTTCGGAGAAATAGTGAATAAATACAGACTTTAACTGTGGAAGATAGAGCCCTTATTAAAAGTAAAGTCAATTATGTAAAGATTATGCTCGTTAATGGTGCTTCTGGTGCTTCGCCTGAACGATGATTTTGAATTGCTTTGCGTATTAAAACTTGGCTACGAGCGTCGATGCCACAAAGACGTTTTAACGCACTGGTTATCTTGAATGCACACAGGGGCGTTGTAGAGCAACTGGCACTAGTAGAAATGGACAATTATTTTGTTAAAGGTCGACCGATCAGGCGACAAAACTTTTAAAAAGCGTTTACTAATGCTGACCTCTTCCCAGCCGTGGAAGAAGAAAGTTATTTTTGTGTTTTACAAAAATTAAATCATTTTAAGATCTACGTGTTAAGGTTTGATCTCCTTTACCATTCAAGCGTCTATCGGAGTAAATGCGGTACATGTTATTCAGAAGAAAATGTTTAACCGAAATATTTATTCTACTACTTCGTATGTTAACTAAAGAGATATCGTTTGTAGAAGGTCGTGAAACAAAACCAAAGCTAAACAACAATCTCTCAGAAAAAAAATGAGAGTGAGAGAGAAAAATGAAACGAAATTTGAGTTACATGAGTGTTCCAGACTGCTATTTTGGCATAGTTTCAATAGAATTGGTGTACGGTATTTGGAGACCTGCGATCTCCCTATGCGCCACCTCTTAGCCTAGTATAGTTCGGCGAATTGCCCTATTCCACAGTTCTTATGCACAGTGCCGGCGTGGTCACTGGCGCTTGGCGTTTTATGGCTGTATTTTCTATGAATGGAGTATTTAAAGTTTATCAAACACAAACAATTTTAGTACATTGTCATATATGTATCTAACAGTACCAAATTTGTAAGCGTAACCTTGCAATCTTATATGTCGGTATCGGACATAACGAAATAGTTCATTCAGATAACGTCCATTCTTATGGTAATATGCTTAAGTTGTCATTTAGTAAACTGTTCATCTGTTCATTGCACACGGTATGAAATGTTCAAATTTATTCCGGTACGTATTTGGTGGAGGCTATTGAGTCATTTCCCGAGTCCCCTTATCCACCTATTCCCCCATATAATCTTAAAAAATTAGATTACCTCATCTTAAGGAAAAGTACGATTTTTCGCTGGCAGGATGCAATAGTGTCAGAATGTGTGTAAATAATATAAGTAATTATTTACTTCATGCAGACAGCAAATCTTTAATATGCGCATATGTCTTGAAAATGCACATGTGCGCATATAAGAGTTAAAGTGTCAAATATCGCACATGGATGGAGGTGACATTGGCCACTACACGTGCATTCAAAGTAATATATTTCAAAGTTTAGAGGGCGGAAGGTCTGAATATCCCACAGAGTAGTATCTTGAGCCTCTCACCTTTTGGCATGCCCCCACCCCCTTTAAAATGCGCTGCGTATGCCTGTGAAATCTACTTACTCTAATCAAACACCAAGTTTCTACTCAAGAAAAACCGTTGTAACCCTGTTCATGCTCTGTAGATGTTTGCGCACTTCGAATATTTTGCTCAATAAGCAGCACACGAGTATTCCTCTGAAGTCACTCGATCAAATACTTGAATACCTTTTCTAGAACATGTTTCAACAAATATTGAACCAGGAAAACTGCCCTCTGTAATGTAATAATCATGTTGTTCGTTTGCAAAATAGCTAATTAAACAAGTTGTTAAGGTGTTTTAGAATGATAATGAAAGAATACATCCTAATTTCTAAGATCATCGAAATCTAGTAGTTAAGTGAAACAAAAGTTACCGGAAAACTCAAATTGCTTGATAACGCCCACAGAAATGTTATTCTGCAAGCTCTCGAATAGAATGTGCTATGCAGCGTACATCAGCCATCTATACGGAGGGAAAGTGATGACGTCACAAATCAAAAGTTTTAGAAATAGTACGATTTGACTCCAGATATCAAAAGGCTAGGTTGGAATAGGCTATTTCCCAAAATAGCAGACCTGTAATGTATATAGTGTTTAAACTAGAGGCGTTTGAATCTCAAAAATCTCTGGTCAAAACTCTGTTGATATTCCTGGGTCCTTAAGTTAGGAACCAGCATTAAATATTGGGTTTTGTTAAAGAGATTCAAAACTTTAAAACCTGATATCTCCGTGTTAGGAAAGGGAATTACTCTCAATTTTGGCCATTGTCGTTCTCATTAATAGGGCAACATGAAAATTGAGTTTCGTCCCCGTAATTCAAAAATTTTCAAAATAATGACGTCACACTTTCCCACCGCATTGGCATCAGAATCACAGGGCAATGTTGCCAGACACAGCCATTCTTCTTTTTCCGATGATTACTGATAGGGATAAAGGAGGAGAAAACTCGCTATTTTGCAGTGGCATATCCTGCACACATTTGAATCATATGGAAATGGTACTGATGAAGCTGATGACGAAACGAGACAAAGTTTCATGATGATTTAAACATCAGACAACGTCAAAAATTGCTGCAAAAACTCCCGCTTCTTTTTTGTTTCCAGAAAGGAACACAATGCTAGTTCTCGTGTCGGCAATTGTGCGTTAATGTTTATTAGAAGAATACCAATCCTATGATTGCCAGTGTTGATAATAATATATTATATATTATATATGTACATGCGAGTTGGTTTTAGGATTGCAAGTATTAGTCTACTTTAGCTATTGTCGTCCACTGTTTTGCTTCGTTTGCCAAAACGTCGTAGCCGTAACTTTTTGAGGACCACCTATTCTTTGTGATTAGAACACTAAATCAAAGTCAGGAGAAATTGTACGAGTGATAACGTTGTGCCTTTTACAGCTAGTTTCAACCTATTATTTGCTGTAAGAATGTTGCTGATTAAAAGAGAAGCGTGTGACGGTATGGTAGTTAGGGGGAAGTGTACGTACAAATCGCACTTGTACTCTGGATAAAGACATGGAGCTTTATGACATCTTGTCGAGCAGTTTTAGATCTTCCTAGGTTTCAAGCAAGTCAAGATAATAAGGTCACATAGCATCGCTAGGTTTTGTTGAGAAGTACAGCTTGTGCAATTATCAAAGAAGGATAATTCAATGGCAGCTTTTATAAACATCTCAGGTCGTGGGGAGCCTGAATAGCGCATAACGCATCGTCTTTGGGCCTTAGATAACATGGTGATTGAAATCAACTTAATATCTATACAGGATGCCTGTTTAAGGACACAACTCTAGCCTTGAAAACACATAGTAGCGCAAAGAGAGACTACTTAATGGTTTTACGAAATGCAAGAGGCTAGCAACAACTTGACGCTTACAAGGTACTGAGAAAGTACATGCTCATTGGAGTGAGATATAAATTGTTATTGGGTAACTGGCATTGGGTATCAAGACCACGTGGAGGAGACACGTGTCGTGCATAGACTTTCATTAAAGGCAGTAGTCGCATAGATTTTTTGCGGAACATATGTGACCATCGTATTATACCATGCAACGTTCGGTCCTCTCGGACCATGACTTGCCCAACCCACAGTGACGATAAGGGAAGATAAGCTAGCACATGCAGATATTTAAAAGCGATTGGTCTGCGATTATCTGATTTCTGTAGTAGCTTATAAGTTATGTACAGCCCATTATTATATATTTCTAGTCATGATAGCTGCTTACGAAGAGAAATCTTTTTATATATTTTGAAACGAGGGTGGCTATAGGAATTGTCAGGGCCTCTTGGTGATATTAACAGTAAGTATGAATCAGAGCAAGACGATGACCTCAGGTATTCACGATGCCCTTAAATTCAATTAACAAGTAGTTAAGAAGAATTTTGTGACTAAGGTGGAACGAAGTTTGAGCTTAGAAGGTGATTAATGTAAGGATTAGTAGTTAAATTTCGATGATGGATTTGGGGTTGCTTAATCGTTGTTTCAAAAAGATCTGCATAAGCAATTTAGAAATGACTGGTCAGTAGCCTGCTAGATCAAGGCATTTGAATCCATCCCCTCGTAATTCATCAAAGTTCATGGATACGACGTGGCACATGATGCATGACGTATCACTTTGGCCCCATACGGTTCTTTCAGGTTAGCGATTTTAACCTCGGTCTGGCAGCAGCCTCGCAAAAGTACGTCATCTGAAGTTTCCAAAGGTAGGGCTAAAAGTTCAGATAAACAGCGGCCACTCATTGACCTTTTCTGAAGAACCGGTGGACCTGACTGTGAAGAAAACTACCCTACCTTTCGTATGTAGCCTCTCTATCAAACGAAATGACAACGAGGACTCTTTTAACCCAAAAGAACCGTTTTGATTACCCCCGCCATGTGCAAAAATTTGCTAATTTGACCCCTGTCGGATGACGCCGGATAGGCAATGTTGCCAGATTGGACGTTTTTACTTGTGACGTCATCACTCAGTAAATTTGGTTTGGGCCAGGGCGATCTAAATCTAGATCGCCCTGGTTTGGGCCAGAGAATATCTTATTATCAATAAGATATTCTCTCGTTTGGGCGACCTTTGGCTGACATTTTGTGGTATTATGGCGATGAGAGGCATGACCGATTTAACAACACAGTTCGTCTTCTGTTTACAAGCACCAAGTACCTGATATGGTATCGTTATATAAGCAGAGTGGAACTACGATTGGTTTTTATTTCACGATTTAAAGAGAAATGTGCATATCAGCGCCGAGACTGAGAAAAATGAGCAATTTTGCACATGCGTCCGCTCTACTATGTCTGTTGTTTTTCAGATGTTTAAAAACCCCGTTTTGGAGAGTCCTGTTGATTAAGCTGAATCGTCAAATCTTATTTACTAAGTTGGAAATGCCTGGCAGCAGTCAGTAGGCCCCTTAAAGGAGGTGCAATGACATTTTAATGCGATTCACAGAAGCCAATGAATACGTCAAACAACAGTTCTTTGATACGTTCTATGATATTCATTCAAAAAGCACCAAGGCAACAGATGCCATCCGAAGATTTTACTGCCACCATGTACGATTAAGCGTAAAAGTGTGCTAAAAGGGGTTAATGTGTAAGGAAACTGTCGTGTACTACAGTCTTAAGAACGGCTGTGTAAAGTTCCTTTTTGCCTCCCTATTCATATGCAACGCTATAAATAGCTCTGCTCTATTGATTATCCCTTGATAGAAGATATTTTATCTGGATGGTTATCATAAATCAGTTTATCCACGCGCAAAGTAGGCCAAAGATTTACAAATGATAAAGTTGTAAGGTGCTTTTATTGTTTATTTAGGGTAGTTTCAATATCGGTCCCACTGCTAGTCAAGGGGCCTCTGATTGGTTGACTTCCAAAGGTCACTAGGTCTAAAGGCCGATCTCCACCAGACGGAAAATCATGGTCGAGGCTACATTGGCATGATTGTTATGCAATATCGTTGCAGCCGAGGCGGAAAATGAAGCTGGTCGGAAAGCAGAACTCGTATCTACTTTTCGATGCTGGCCGGTGACACCAACTAATCAAATCGCGGGAAAATGTAAACAGGCATTTCACAGCCATACTTCTCCCTGCCGTTGATATGGGAGACACTAGCTGTGGTGAAAACCAACGATTCAAACTTTATTACTCCGTACGCCATATCCCAAGTAAAATGAACTTTCCGTATGCCTCTCACTGCAATATGACTTTGATGAAGCAGCCATCTTGGCATGTTGTGGATAACCCCTAATAAGTAAGCATACAGGGATTAAAAGTAGTCTGCGGCGCTAAACTGCATATTGAGTTTAGAATGGACAATATTTTTATGTAGCATAGGCCTACCTTATTAGATTGAGCCGATAAAATTTTGAGCTGGTGATGTGGTACAATCGTCACGAGTTGTAAGAAGGTCTGATAACAAAGCCGGATGATGATCAGATTCACCGAGTACAATGATATTGGCAATCTTGAGACCCGTGTGATAGTGTTGACTGCATGTTCAAGATATGCCCAAGAAAACTCGATTACTTTGTCTCCCGTTGTATGCACTCATAAATTAAACTTTTCAGTCTGTTCTCGTTTGTCATAGATAGGTCGTACCAAGACGCCATTTCTAAGTTGTGTCCTATTTCCTTTCTGTTCTAGTGTATGTCGATGTAAAATACCGCTACTAAGAAGCAAAAAGCACAGAACATATCTCATCATGTCATCGATGTTTAGGTTTTCTTGATCGTTTGCCTCTCGCTACTTCCTTCTTTCCGCTACCACGTGGAAATAGCACGAAAAGTAGCCGCGGAAAGTGTAGCGTTGGAAAATTGTCGCAGCGGCTACTTTTTCCGCCTAGTGGAGATCCGGCTTAAAACGCCAGATCCTATCGAACATGTAGGGGGGTGGATATAATAATCTTCATATGGCAGTCTATTTTATGTTCAGGTCGCAAAAACAGGCAGTAACCGAGTGCGTGAAGTTGGTATTCGTTGTTGATTCATATGCCTACCATGCACGCATGATCTTCGTTTAGTCTGAAATACCGTGAATGGGAGATGTTCATAGTAAACAAGACCATCGAGAGCCAGGATTTCGGAGAAGGAGCGATTGGGCCTCTTAACGCAGGGTCAAAACTTTTACCCCAGACAAACTTGCGAATTTATTTATTTGTGCCTTCAACTGTTACGTTTTCTTGCAGGCCCAAGGTCGCACTATCCTTTTCTCCCTTGCCATGGCCCGACTATTAAATTGCAAGAAGAGTAGTATAAACGATTTGTCGATATTCGTTGAATAACAGTTCGAGGATTAGGGGCTTGAAAAGAGAGTTCTTTTCATTTTAAAGAGGCTTCTGTGTACCCCTAACATTAGTTAGCTTTAAGTAGTGTTCCAGATGGTTTTTTAATCCATAAATTTTATGATAACAAAGGTCCCTTTCGCTTGTTTCTTTAATGTTATGATTACTTTTCACCTCCACAAGAACCGAGAGTCTGAGACGTGATACTGTTTTTCGATGATTTCTTTTTTCCTCAGCTCTCCATTTCTTCGACGTCTTTTCTGGTACTTGTAATATTCGTGCCTGTGCAATATCGGACTCCGGAAACAGAAATGAACGGCGTGCCTCTCTTGAAAAGTTGATTGAGATGATGAGGTGCAAAGAGAGCAGGCTGCTTTATTTCGCTCCAAGCCATCTCATATCTGGATTGAAGAAAAGCATAATAGAAAAATAGGAGAATAATGGTACCATTGTTTCTTGAATCTGCTACTTGCTTTCTGTTTTGAACGTCATTTGAGGGGTGAAAAAGGGTAGAGTTTTCGTTTGTCTTTCCATAATATAGTCGGCTGCAAAGATGATCCGCAGATTTTGTCAAGACAGCAGAAAGGTTTCGCAATCTTGTCCGGTCAAACAATCCTAGAAAGGAAGTGAAAAAGTGAGATAACTGTTTTAAGCCGTTTTCGAGCCGTGAGTGTGATATTGTTACTGAAATGTAGAACCGATATCAATCGAGATTGATATTCAAAGTACCAAAATACTAGGGCACGCTCGGATGCATCTATTCATGACCATCTGGTGCATCTAGCCATTTTCTAGTGCCATTGGCACTGAAAGCGAGGGCAATGTGACAAATGCAGGTAACATTATCAGATAAAGGTTTCTGAACTTCGTACTCTGAAAGGTTATTTTAGTGCGTGGCTACCAGAAAATGTAGGGAGCTGACACCGAATGGGGGTTTAGCCCACGTGTTTTCAGTGAAAAACGTCGCAGTGGAAACTAAAAATGCAACACCAAGTTTTTTGGAGAGGGGTCTGCCAACCCTGGTGGTTACAGCTATATTTTAGAACTTCAACCCGTTTGCAAGCCAAGACTCAAAAGGGAGATACAGTACGTGATGCATATCAGGGCTTGTGTTGAGGGATCGCTAGAGGATCAGAACTGTAACGTGATATGAATTTCAGATTACGCAATCGGTCTCAATGCTGCGAATAAGGAAGTCATGATGACGAAAGTAATGAATTCGGCTAAAATGGACCGTTCTGTCAAACGTTGACAGACTGTCTGGATTTCAAGCTTCAAAATATGTGCCGATGTGTTGCAGGTTCTGCTTTCTTTCAACCATATGGTGTCGATTTCCCTCTTGAGTAAATGTTACTGTGTCTCTCCGAGACGACAGAACACTTACAACCTGTTAATTCGAGTCTGTAGTGTTCTAAATTATCCATATTGCATCAGTTGCCAAGCATTTTCATTGCATTAAACTGCACAATGCTTTTTATGGAAGCCGCATGAAACTGATAGGATTAGTCGCTCTAGATCTTTACGTCTGAAACTTCCTCCGTTGAAGTGGAGAAATTGTTTGTGGCTCCCGGTACAACATTTCCGTTTAAATGAAAGGATCTCGTGTTGCCAAGATCATTTTTGAACACAAGAGCGGTACAAGAGCGACATTTCTCTTTTTGACTAGCGTTTTTTGTGACTTATATTTGAGGGGCAGTTTCTGTTAGTCCCTCTCCTGGGTATGTACCTAGATTCTTTTGTCGACCTGGGCGTAAGCATAACCTCCGGGGGCAAAGGTCACAGGTCACTACAGTTATTTTGACTCTCGCAGTTTCATGGTTTTTGCTTTTCGATAATGAATCGAAAATACTGGTACTAAACCAGTTCGCTACCTCACCCTCAAAATTGCTCCACTTGACCTCCTCGGTCATAACACACTTATTATTCCCCTCTTATCTGTTCTGTCTGTTCACAGTCCTACAAAAAAGGATTCACTTTCCTTAGTATTTTGTTCACTTACCATTTAAAATTCTGCTTGTTAATCTTGATGTAGATTCCTCAAGGTACTACGTTCTGAAAACCCATCTGCAATACGCTTCTTTTCATTTACAATTTGTAGATGTTTTAGGAATTGGTCACATAAACAAAACGTGAACATAGTATATGAAGGGGTATAGAACCCTTGGTTATAAAGTAGTTTCAGTTTACTTTAGATAAGATATGTGTTTCCCAGCACATTCTGTCGCCTTTGACGTGAAGAGTTTCGGTAACAAATAGTGTGACAGGCACTAGGAAAGGAGGATGAGAGGAGACGAATTTTTTCCTGTCGAAATGGGTATAGCCATAGTCTCATTCTATTCGAGAAAGAGTGAATGTTCATATTGCTGCGAGTTGAAAGTGATAATCGGGGTCACAGAGAGCCGATGAAGGCCATAGGATTGAAATAGATTTTGAGATCGTACAGGCTGGTTAAATATGTTTCTTTCAACTACCCCCTATAAGTGTTTTCACGTCTTCAATTTTTGGGGGGCCCAGTTGGGCCCTGGCCCTATGATTGTTACACCTCCTACCTCACCTTTTTGACGGTAGTGACTGGAATTTACGATCCAAAGCCCAGACATTTAAATACAAGAAATTGAGCTGCTTGAGCGTGCATTTACTGCTGCCGGCAAAAATGGGCATCTTTCCTGATATGAGAGCCGAAATTGTTAGTCGATAAACTTAGGTATGTGTGTATGGATGTCTTGCTGGCATGGTAACAGTTAACCTGCTGTGGTTTTTGTAGATGGGGATTCCCATATCTGAACACGGCAATCAGGAGTTGCAACCATTCGATATTACATGCTGGTGTGTTTCTTTGACTGTTTTCTTTGTGCGCGTAGGTGTTTGCTTGTGCCCGGAGACGGTATAAAGCAATCTCTCACAAATAGGTTTTAACGCCTTTTGTACGCCACCAGTCAGCTTTGCAGTTCATTTGAAACTTATAACTAAACGATTGATTTCTCATCAAAAGATCTAAATCACCCATCTGTTGTGCTGTGATTTAATCGTCATCCCATTTGTTTCCAGTAATGAAGTCTTTTCTGAGTACTTCCAAAGGCTTAATATCGCCTGCAAGCATTTGAAAGCAGATATAATTGCTTATGAGGGAGCTTTTGAGAGTTAATGGAAGAGAGCACGTTGGACTTTTGACATACCTCAGTAAATAGTGGCTTCATGACAGAGTGCGTGTTCTGCAAGCAAGTGAGAAATTGCTTAGGATAAACTTCGTAAGTGTGGTTCCTAAGCGCGACACTTATTTTCTTTTAGTACTGCTAATCTGAACTCGATCTCCGTGAAAGAAGAGAAGAAAGCTGCTAGAATCTTCACCCCTATCTAGGCTTATGATAATCTTGTAAAATGGAAACTGACTAAGAACATCTTAAGTATTGATGATTCAAGTTCCTTCGACAAATAAACAATAGGAGTGGAAATCGTAATCAAAAGGGGTGCTGTTTCTGTACATCAGATCTGCAATGTGTAGCGAATTTTAGAGTTGAGGTGTAAATCAGGCTATTTTTACCGCTGTGTCCTTATAGGATCCAATATGGTCTAGTCATGAAGGTACCCGGTGGCTTGGGGATTGGGAGGTTGTGGATACGATGTGTGAATCTAGATATGTCTCATGAAGAGTGATTTGTGGAGTTTATCCACGGACAAAAATTTGTAGTGTGCTACGAACCCCTGTTCATCATTCTGATTGAGAGGCTACAAAGCTGGCGACGCATTGGTTCCCTTTTGCAACATTTTATATTGTCAAACCCTAGTTGTGAATAGATAGTGTATATATGCATGGTAATAGAGTTGAACTGTTACCACTTTAAATTCAGTCACCCATGGGATACCCCGTTTTAATTAGATGGGGTTACTCCGTTTTAATAAGATGGGAGTACCGATGACTGTTAAATGGGTTTACTCAGATTACTAGCCTATTATCATACTCTTATGACAATGTCAGTTATCACTAACTGCCGGTAATCATCTGCATGCAAGTGGAATCGTAAGATACCCATGGGGATGGCTACCTGTTTATCAGAGGGTACGATAAGAGATCGTTGACGGGCCTCCTTCTGACGGCAGATATGTGATGGCTTTATTAATCTCTCCGCATTACAAGAACCTTTTGTTTCTTATTTTGCCTGTGCACATGATTGTTAAATTCTATCAGATATGTTATAGAACCGTCTACGAAAATAGCTGTGTTTTAGATATTCTCCATTAGGTAGTAATGCTTTCGGTAACGCTGTGTAGGTTGTAGGACCACTCTTTCGAGAAGGCGATGGGGATCACGGCAAGTTCTCTAATCCTCATAAGCCAACATTTGAGTTTTGTTTATTACATTGGGCCTTAGACTTCAACTGATTTTAAAGGGTTTTGGGCTGGCCTGCCGTGTTTCATTTCGTCTTGTTTGTTCTTGTGGTTCCAGTTTGCTTCGTTTACTTGCCTTGTTGTGCTTTTTCCTTTCTCGACCAATGCACCCTTGTTACTTAACCCCAAAATTACGTACGACAGCAGAGCGATCTACAGATTAGACAACCGTTATGCGGAGAAAGGCAAGTCCCTATTTTTGTCCACGTGTTTACAAAATCCGAAGGGGCAAGCATTCTTTGCTGTTATTGATGAAACTAACTCCATTACGTAGATAATGTGAATCAAGAGGTGATATTTTTTGCTAGTAATCTGCTGGGGATTGTCTGGCTATACAAGGGTGATAAAACTTAAGCCGGTTATTTCTGAGAGCTTCTTTCAGTGAATAATCTTGATGTCGACTACTTTCTCCACGTATTATCTTCTGACGTCCATAAGGAGAAGTACTAGATGATATTTCAGTCTTAAGATGCCGGATTATTCAAGGTGCCTAAGAACGTAGAGATCTATCGGTGTTTACCTCACTTAGTTATTCTTGCACGGTTGCATTGACTGTGAAAGAAAATGAAATGTGTCATCAACTAGTTTTGCGGCTACATACCAATGTCAAGGGATACCAAATGTTTACTCAAGTCATCTTTCTGCAACTTCTCACATTGTTTACCCGAACGGTTCATGCTGTTTGGTTAAACGGTTAGTCCTGAGGAGATGCGCATGTGAACCTGCAGACAATTGCATGAAATCACACTGTTGCTTTTGTTGTTATTGATATTATTATTATTCAGGTAAAGGTAGAATCAAAACAAAGCTTCTGGTACTTCAGAGGTTGTGAGGAAAGAAGACCGCCCTTCAGATTATTGTCCACCATGTCCCGTTCCCCCTCCCTTCAAACCTCCGACTGTTAGTTCACCGGTTTTGTTTTAGGAAGTACCTTCATATACTAAGAGAAAGTAGTCTTTCAAGACTTTTGTTAAGACCGATGTGGTGTGAAAATGTTACCTTTTTTACAACATCAACTGTAACATAAATATACTATGAAAGAATAAATTGCTTAGTTAATTAAGCAATCTCAATGATTTCAGTGCCCCCCGGGAGCTTGTGTCTCCCCTGGGGATGCCTCTCTGCTTATCAGGAGGTACTATGAGAGATTGTGAAAATGTTACCCCATGTCCGTAAGGTTTCTGCGGTCCTTTAATAGGGACGACTGAGTCATAGGTAACCTGTTGATCAAAGAGCATAATAATAGATGAAGGTAAATGCGACTCCTTTCACTTTCATTTCTTGCCGGTTTTCAGAAACCACTTTGGTTCAAGCCAGTGTTGCCAAATAAACGTGCTTCACGTCATCCAAATCCTAGAGAGGCATCGATAATCCATTTTCATGGTCAAGGTGAAGACTAAAATTTCAGCTTTGTCGACCAAACATCGACCGAAAAGCCCGACATCCGATTACAAGAACGCCAATTCGGGAATTGTCGCCACATTCTCAACCATAAGTTAAAACATCAAGTAGGCAGGAAGCCACCACCTACAACACTGGATTGATCATTCCAGCCCTAGTGAATCTCGTAGACTTACGCTGATTTTCTTTATTTAACAGGAATCCTTGTGTTTAAAAAGAAAGCTCTTCAATTTTTCGTCGGAAGTGGTTTATCTCGAACTCGCCTTCGCTCTTCAAATTAGGTACTTTATCGCAGTTCAATCTTTCAACCATTCAGTGCTGTACTTTCCTAGTCACCAAGGGTATGCAGCACGGCTATGAGGAGCCCACAATCAAGAGTAAATGTTTACTTGTCTGAATGCTGCTGTGGAATGGTTGAGAATGGTTAAAGACGTGAGGTTTGTGTATCATCCATCGTCACAGTAGAAATCTATGGGTCAATCCATCCATGGGTGTAGATTCACTTTTCGGGATGGGGGGACAACAGCAGCTTTACCCCCCACACACTTCTGGGCCCAGAAATGTCAAATTTTCCACATTTAATACCCCCCCCATTCTTCTTACAGCGATCTGCGCCCATGAACCCATCGTATTTATGAGATGTATAACCTATTGAATCTTTCCGAGTAAACCGTCATGTGCAACTATATTGACCCAGTGGAATTCTTTGCCAGGTAGAAAAGTTTTTCTGTTATACTCAATTATACATCAATGCTTTTGCAGAGGTCATGCAATATCGAAATTATCGGCTATTATATTGTCTGATTTTAAGAGAAAAGTAAAGTTTGTTGTCTGATGGCCATACCTTAGCTGGTAGATTTCCGATGGTGACAGATCTTCCATTTCTGTACTGCCTGCATTGGCAATGAGCATTGCTGAGTCAAAGCTTGTAGGTGATGGAGCAATGTAAAATGGAGGTCCTAGAAAATCTGGAAATGAACCCTTTTCTATCAGTTTACACAGTATTTTCTTGAATTAGGATCTAAAACTGCCATTGCTAAAAGGTAAGATTTAGAATATGTTCCCCGTGAAGTTTAGGGGTTTGAATAGGTGTCCTTCTTAATGAAATTGCGGTATTGGGGTATGGCCATGATTTAGCGTCATTGCTTTTAAGAGGGGCTCGTCATGTGATATCTATGCCGTTGATTATGGGATGGACTGTCTGTCGTAAGACCGTAAACGTATCAAGGAATAAGGTCTGGGTAAAGATGTTACTTTTCTTTTCTTAAGACGTTTCTCATGAATAAGAACTATCTGGCAATTATTTTTTGCGAAGGTAAGGGTTGGAAATACATTTTCCTTAACTGTTCATCGAAAATGTTACCGATGACCGTATTCGATGACTAAGCAAGTGTGATAACTGGGAGAAGACACGGGTTTTAAAAATTCTCGCAGAAGAAAAAAGACCACGGGGAATCGCAAGGTAAGATGCCTTCCCACTAAGCAACAGTCCCACACCAACGAAACGGAGAAATTTGGGATGTCTGTTGTTTTGTATTGCGTCAGTGCAACTTTTAGATTGTGGCGGGGGGAGGGGGGAGGGTCTCTATAGTGAAGGTGTAAGTATTACGGAGTGTATCAAGTAGAACAATATAAGAGTATCTATGTCCCATGTTGGTTGCACCCTCGCAATAGTTACATAGCAACACTGTTTGTAAGAGGAGGTGGAATACATCAAGCGAACTTGAATGCTGTAGGCAGAAGAATTTCTACTTCCGTTTCTGCACTGCTTGATTGTGGGGCTGCGGACATTGGCGGCGGTTTCATACCTGTAATATCAAGTTATATGATATATTTTTAAGTATGACTTTATCGTTGAAATGTACAAGTATGCTGCTTCAATTCAGGATATCTCAGTAATTTCTTCTCCTGATGGGAGAGTGCGGAATGCATCAACTTGTTGTTCGAAATGATTTTCTTCCTCTCAGAGCACAATGTTTTATTGAAGCCGAGAAATTACGTAATGTGTAATTGCCCGTTTTATCGTCAACTCTCCGTGTTGTATTACACTTCTCATAAATTGATCCCGATTTACTTGGACAAAAATTAGCCAGTGATTGCTGTTCGACTCACGTAACAGTGGTCGAATGTTTCCTCAAATTCTTGTCTTCCTTATTAGATATCAGCCCTGTATGATTAATCTTGTAGTATCGTTTAAGAAGGCCTTGGTGCCCTTACCCATTTACGTTCACTAAAACGTAAAACAGCTTCTCAACGGCGACATAGAACAGCTTTCTTGTACCCACATTGGGACCATTAAAAAGGATGCTTCGAACATGAGAGTGAGCAACTGTTCTTATGGCGTCGTTTTTTGTTAGCGAAACGGTAGGTTAGGAGTGGAATGTTTTGTATTAGGTGGTAGTACTTCATGAATAGAAGTCAGCAGTTGCATTTGTAAATTCTGATGCCCTGATTGCGCCAATGGTTTCGCAAGAAAATGCGTGGTCGTGTTTGGCCTCTTGTTGCGGCCAAACCGTTTGAAGGCGGGCTGAGAGACGAGAACCAAAACCGGGTTCGAGTTTAGGAGTTACTCTACTGCAGTTTGCATGATAAATAATATAGAGCGCTACCAATGGAACATCCTCTCCTCACTTCCCCAGTATGTTTCAGAATGATCTTTATGGCCGTCTTGATTCGCGGCAACGATTGACGTCACAAATGGAAACAAGTGTCTTCGATCTTGGGAATTGCTTTGTCACGTAGTGTTTGGAAAGGATACATATTTACCGTCTGCTGACGTAGGTCCTTGTAGATTGATGCTATTTTCAGAACCATTTAACAAAAATATTTGGCTTGTTTTGCCCGTTAGCTGCGATGTTGACAGGGTTTGCCTCATGCACCGCTTTATGATGATACGCTTTGTGATCATTCTCGAGTGGCAGCGGTGTTTCGCTTTGCCGACAGTCACTCTGGGCTTGTCACACTTCTCAACTATCTTTGGTTTTTGGGAATCCCCATTACCAGTGACTGGGTGACGACGAGTTCTCATTTCTGCGTTCCGTTGATACCAGATTTGGCAACAGATTCCCTATTGAACGATTTTGTTTTCGAAGAACTGTCCGGAGAATCGTCTGCTAAACAGTACACTAACATGCGTGGATGTAAAACTACTGAAGTAGCTTTGGCTGCGCACATTCTGTCTTTAAACGGGGTTTTTGGGGGCGACCTAGCAAGTGCGTCGAGAGATAACCAATCTAGCTACACTATAACTACCAGTCACTGACATCAGAGTGAAGGAGAACCGGCAAATTTTTTTTTTTTCTATTGTGTATAGATTTCATTTAATCCTTCCTCAGATCGAGAAGAAATCGGATGTCATTGCGCAGCCCCCTTTGGGATGTTTTGGTGGTTGTGTTTTTAGAATTTTACACACGATATTGCTAGCAGTGGTCCAAAAATGAGAAGGACTGGGCACTTTCGTCATGAGGGATGAAATCACTTAAATGTTAGCCCAAAACTACTCTGGAAGCGGTCATTGTTTTCCATTTTCTTGACCTCATGCGAATGTGGGGGTGCCAGAATTACGCAACTCCCGAATAGCTCTCTTTGGGTCACCACTAGCTGAAAGTAGCCCTACTGTCCTAGAGATAACCCGTTCTATGGATCCTAGTTTCGAGTAGGCCTGGTAAGGCTCAGAATGGCTTTCATCTCCAAGGGGTAAACCATTTATTCGGACTTTAACGGGATTTTTAGGGTCACAGGATTTCTGTTTAAGCTAAATCATATTATTTGCGAGATTGCATAGGATTTCGTGGGAGTGGTTTAACCCTCGGTGACTGCAACAGCTATATGGGCTCTTCTGATAAACAAGGCATTACAGGATCAACTGTAAACTTCCTAGTCATAAGTCAGCATAGAGACACAAGATCCTATGTTAAGGAATCATGTGGTATGAAGTGTATGTTGGTTATGTTGTGAAGACGGGGTCACCACTGTGATTTGGAGGGGGGTTGGCTGTTTGCTGACTCTATTACCACCGCTTTTTACTGCACCGATGTGTACTGCGATTGCCGCTTTAAACGTTCCAGGCACCATTTTATTATTATTCTGGACCTTGGCTGTTACCATATGAAAGTAGTGATGGTTACCTTTCGAAATTGCGTCAGATGGTACCGTGGCAACGTAGCAAGCGTTATCGGACTCCCAGCCTCTTTACACGTATAATTTTCTCTTCTAAAAGGTGCGTGAAACACTTTTTAATCTATAAGAGGCTCTTACGAAAATGGTTTTAACAGGTTCTACTTGGGTATCTTGATAGTGACATCATCGAAGTTTGAACGTTGCGAAGCCTTCTGCATTCTGGATCCGATCCATGCCTCTTCTTTGGATGCGAGCATATGCGATCAGACCGATTTCGCCTCTTTCGCCATACGCAAAATCCAATACTTGGTGCACTATGTCGGTTGACTACCTGCCCCCATATTGCCTATGGGAGTAATTGTTACGCTGACATTAGGCTGTAACAGGCATAACTATCCAACTTTCAAACCACGCATATGCATTATCCTTGTTACACTTCGCCGTTGCTTAGACAACCGTTTTCCAATTAAATCGCAATTAATTCACCAAGCCTGAAAGTTGCATTCTCTTATGAATATGTTTGATAACGTCTATCAACAATCGTTTTGTTAGAACGGCACGTATTTACACATATATTTGTTTAGGTGTTGACTCCATGTTTTCATGAACCAGCAGTTGTTTAGCGATTACGATTGACTCTCAAAAATTGCGTTTGCTTTTTCCGGCCCAAGCCAACATTGGAGTCAAACATCTTCAGTCAACAGACGGGGGGGTTAGTTTGAATGCTGTAGCACTGATTCGAAGATGCAGGATTTATTACATGGATGGCTCCTATCAAATTTACCAACTGAAAAGACCTTTCGCATTTGAGCAGAACCGGTAAGCATTAGAACCTCGGAGTGTATCTTATTGAAGTGCCTCGGACATTGCTACCGTTCCACAAACATCGTCTTCGACGTTGCCGTCACTGAAACTGGACAGCATTCCGTCACCCCAGGTAGAAATACGGAAAACAATAAAGGAATCTTAAGCTATAAACGACAACTTGATGGAAAAAGTAGACGGCAATTTTGACAATGAGAGAATTTCGGAGTCTCCATTTGAAATCGCCGCAAGGACAACGGCCCCAGCCAGAAGCTATTCTATACATATATATATATATATATATTTATATATATTTATGTATATATTTGTATGTGTATAGAAGTACTCAGGCAGACACACAAGACACACATGAACTACATAGTATAGAACTCAATAAACATGGCACTGCCATCCTCATCGTTAATGCCTTTTCATGTGTTTTTGGCCCGTTTTGTTAATCAACTGCACCGGCAAGATGTGGGCTTAAGAAACTAACACCTGTTCAAGGGATCATAGGCATTCGATCAGATAATGTGATAGAGTCCTACCACATGATGGTTTTAGTGCCCTTAAAATACATAGTTGTAATTTGGATTTCTTGATGACATAAGCTGACAAGTATTCAGCCGTCGGTCGACAGTTCTGTCCTTGTCTTAAAGTATTACGGTCGTTCGTATGCCATATGCTACCTCAAGTAAGGTCACAGCCGGCGTTTCAATGTGGCAGTGACGAAGTAAACCTACACAAAATAGCCATTAACCGTATTTTTAAACGTCCATACCGTCTCGGTTTAGGTGCGACAAACACCAGCACTCTCTAGCACCTAATTGAGAGAGTGCCCATTGATAACCCACACATTTTCGTGAAATAATGCTAAATATAAGCATAGAACTGCCGATGGCCGGTAAATTTACGTTTCGTTTACCGCTTTACGAAAATGCTGGTTTTACTAAAGCCTTATGGAATAGCTACTTTATACCGACGAAACCACAGAAAGGAATCTTGCCTTTATAAGACAGACCGAAAAATGACCCGCATAATGTACGCCATTTTACTTTGGCCTCATATTGTCTGTGCTACTTTAATAGACGTAGTCATTTCCTTTGTTTTAATTTATAATTTATTCAAGTCGTTGCGCGACTTTGTGACAGTTCGGCCTGTCTCATGTGTGAACGCTTTACAACAGAGTAGATACAGGTGTGATTGTTTCTTTAGAACAGTGATTCGCTTTTATGTTAATAGATTTGAACACTGGCAGTTACCAAAGTATCGGACAAGGTTATCGGCAAAGAGAACCGTAATTGAACAATATCCTCGAAATAATATAGAGAGAGGTCGGCTGCCCTAGATGGACTCGATGAAGTTAGCCACGTCAGGATCTATCAAAGGTTTATTTGCTTTATGACAAAATCAGCTACCGTTAAAATTATTTTAATTGCTTTCAATTATTGGACCTACGTCTAGCAACATACTATCAGATCATTAAAGTATTCTATTATGGGGAGGTTGAAATTAGGAGCTTAAAGAAAACCACTGTCTCAGACACTTATGATATTTTACGAAGCGGTTAAGCCGATAATCTTGCCGCACTTGAATTGCGAAGCGGCAATTCGCGTTGTTTCACAGCATACGATTTGGTTTCGCGAACTATCATGAGCCATCTCGGATGTTTCTTGGAATGTTGTTGTTTTAGAAACATCAATGCAGTATAGCCTCCAGTAACCGATTTGAGAACGGAGGCGACTTTAAGGCGGATAGTTGTTACTGGCCTTATTATATTGCTCATAGTCCCTTCCTAGCCGCATTGATGTCGGCTGTCGATAACGCTCAATTTTTCATTAGCACATGAGTAATATCCTTCACAAGTTCATAAAATTATTAGAGTAATAAATATTTAAAGGACGAAGTTAAATTTGTAAAACTGGTCTGTTGTAAGAATTGCTGAGAACTGGTTATTTCAAACCGACGGTATTTGATTGCTTTAAGTAACCTCCTCGCCACAAACTATGCAGTTATCTTGCAATAGCAGGGTAGTCAGCAGGTGTTGGAAATGAATATTTGATTTCTATTTGTGAGTAGTTCAGCCAGTGTATTGGTTGTTTACTTTTCATTTTTCTGCAAGCTTGATTTCCTTAGTTGCAGCCACATTCATTTTGTTTCGCAGCAAGTCACGTCTTGCCGGCGTCTTGCGTGACATGTAGCCAAGGTGCTTCATTGTCCACCGCTGTTTATTTTACTCGATGTCTTCGTAGTTTGTTGTTTGGGGAACAATGCCTTTCTAGTGATCCAAGCGCCTTCACCACATGATAGCCAAAGAATGGGCAGTAAGGACAATAGAAACCCAGTGGTTTTACGGGAGAAAAGTAAATGGAAAGCCTGTGTAGTTATCAAACAAATCCGTTATTTTGGTTGTTCTTCGAAAAGAATCATATCACACTATCAGAGGGTGAAACCTATTGCATTATAATCAGTACAAGTAGAGATGCGTTTTGCTTTCGAATTATTTTTGTGCAGAGAGAGGGAGTAGCAGCCTGCAACTGCAGCGGAGGTAGCACATATTGTAATTTTTAGAGAGAAACGATTTTAAGGAAACTGATATGCAACTTTTATATTGATATTTTTTTATGCCACCGAGCAGAAAGTCCGAATCAGCCAGAATATCTTAACAAAGTAGCGTGTTTCCTTTGACTGATTCGTAATGTTGCTGTGACTATTCTGTGGTTGTCCATTTCTGTCAATGTATACCACGCAGTTTAACTTGTTTTCCTTCGCAGTGAAATGCATGTTAGTTTGGGCTGCTGAAATGTTTTACTTGATTTCAATTAGTCCTTTCTACAGGACCAAACAACGCGAGGCAACAAGAGGAAAATAGACAATAATTCAACAGTCATAAATGTTTGCTTTTTCACGCGTGTGAATAAAATATGAAATGATTGTTGTAGAGCAACGGCCCACGTTAATTTTAAGGCTAAGAAGCAATAGCTCTGCCCAGTGGCGTAGCCAGGGGTATGCTTGGTATGCTAAGCATACCCTAGGAGAGGACATCAAAGTAAAACAGCATACCCTGGTTTAAGTAAAATCTTAAAATAGAAAAATCTTAAATAAGAATTTCCCACAATGAGCTTGAAATGTGTGTTTCTGGGTTACAAAATAGACAAATTTGGAAAACATCCTGTGGATGCATCCCGGATTCCCTGAGGGGGGAGTGCCAGACACCGGTAAATCTTTTCATGGAGCATGCCCTAAAAAATTCTGATATATAATTAGCATACCCAACAAAGATGACCTGGCTAAGCCACTGTGACTAGGGATTAGAAGTCGAGATCCAGCATGTTCTGATTGCATGAATGACAATAGGGAGTAACTAGTGTATTGAAGAAGCACATTGTCTTGCAAATGCAATCTTTCTGAATCTGAAATACAATCAGATATACACAGAGCTAAGCTACAAGATTATCAAATTTGCGAGCAATAGTTTTAAACTATAATCGGTTGGAGATTCGGTGGTATTTAATTAAGTTCAACTTGTAACGGGATCTCTAAGGTTTAACAGTAATCCATTAAGTTTATCATATCAAAGAAGTACTTGACTTAATGAATCAAGTTTTTTCTAGGCAGGGGTTCCACTGAAATAAAAATCTAACGAGGGGTTCCATAAACATAACACAGCTATAGGGGTGAATAGTGGTTCTACGCACCGTGCCCGTACTTAATAATTGATAATTGCTTACAAATATAACCTCTTAATGCCACTCGCAACAATTAGGCACGACATAGAGGACATCAAAGAGTGTTTCACCACTTTATAAGCGATGGATTTTTCCATTCCTTTCCTCTTCGACAGAAGATGTAGCAAATGCACCGAAAGCTGATGTCGATCATTTTGTGGACAGCATAGCTGGTTTCCTTGTCACTTCGTTCAATTGCCTTCAGAAATGGAAGCAAGCTGTCCATGCCTCTATGGATGATACCTATAGCGCTCATACTAAGGTTAACAAACACTAAACTTCATAATAAAATAATAATGATAATGATGATGATGGTGATGATGATTATGATAATAATAATAATCATGATAATAATAATAATAACAATAGCAGAACAGTTTACATGAAAAGTAATAGATGACAAAAAAG